>MU249595.1:5431365-5483252 GCA_018977245.1 Lethenteron camtschaticum | reverse complement strand
ACAGCCACCCCTACCCTCCACACACTCCACCCTCCCCTACCACACACCCACCTCCCCTCCACACACACACCCCTACCATACACTCCATCCCTACCACACACTCCACCCCTACCACACACTCCACCCCTCCATACACTCCATCCCTACACACACTCCACCCCCACACTACCACACACTCCACCCCACCACACACTCCACCCCACCACTACCACACACTCACCCCTACCACACACTCCACCCCTACCACACACCCTACCACACACCACCCTACCCTACCACACACTCCACCCCTTCCCCTACCACACACTCCACCCCTACCTACCACACACACCACCCCTACCATACACTCCACCCCTACCACACACTCCACCCCTACCATACAGTCCATCCCTACCACACACTCCACCCCCACCACTACCGCACACACCCCACCACTACCACACACTCCACCCCCACCACTACCACACACTCCACCCCTACCACACACCACCCCTACCACACCCCTACCACACACTCCACCCCTACACCTACCACACATTCCACCCACCCCTACCACACACTCCACCCTACACACCTCCACCCTACCACACACCCCTACCACACACTCCACCCTACACCACCACACATTCCACCCTACCCCTACCACACACACCACCCCTACCATACACTCCACCCCTACCACACACTCCACCCCTACCACACACTCCACCCCCACCACTATCACACACTCCCCCCACCCACACACTCCACCCCTACCACACACTCCACCCCTACCACACACTCCACCCCTACCACACANCCCCCCTACCACACACTCCACCCCTACCCCTACNACACACTCACCCCTACCACACACTCCACCCTACCACACACTCCACCCCCACTACCACACACACACCCTAACACTACCACACTCACCCTACCCCTACCACACACTCCACCCCTACCTCTACAACACACTCCACCCCTACCACACACTCCACCCCTACCACACATACCACCTCTAACACACACTCCACCCCTACCACACCCCTACCCCTACACACACTCCACCCCTTCCCCTACCACACACTCACCCCTTCCCCTACCACACACTCCACCCTACCACACACTCCACCCCTACCACACACTCCTACCACACAGTCCACCCCTACCCCTACCACACACTCCCTTCCCCTACCACACACTCCACCCCTACCCTACCACACACACCACCCCTACCATACACTCCATCCTACCACACACTCCCCCNTACCACACACTCCACCCCTACCATACACTCCATCCCTACCACACACTCACCCCCACCACTACCACACACTCTACCCCCACCACTACCACACACTCCACCACTACCACACACTCCACCCTACCACACACTCCACCCCTACCACACCCCCCTACCACACAGTCCACCCCTACCCTACCACACACTCCACCCCTTCCCCTACCACACACTCCACCCTACCCCTACCACACACACCACCCCTACCATACACTCCACCCCTACCACACACTCCACCCCTACCATACAGTCCATCCCTACACACACTCCACCCACCACTACCACACACTCCACCCCCACCACTACCACACACTCCACCCCCACCACTACCACACTCAACCCTACCACACACTCCACCCCTACCACAACCACACACTCCACCCCTACACCTACCACACATTCCACCCTACCCCTACCACACACTCCACCCCTAACACACTCCACCCCTACCACACACCCCTACCACACACTCCACCCCTACACCTACCACACATTCCACCCCTACCCCTACCACACACACCACCCTACCATACACTCCACCCCTACCACACACTCCACCCCTACCACTACCACACACTCCACCCCCACCACTATCACACACTCCACCCCACCACTACCACACACTCCACCTACCACACACTCCACCCCTACCACACACTCCACCCCTACCACTACCACACACTCCACCCCTACCCCTACNACACACTCCACCCCTACCACACACTCCACCCTTAACACGACCACACACTCCACCCCTACCACTACCACACACACCACCCCTAACACTACCACACACTCAACCCCTACCCCTACCACACACTCCACCCCTACCACACACTCCACCCCTACCACACACTCCACCCCTACCACACACTCCACCCCTACCACACACCCCACCCTACACACACTCCACCCCTACCACACACTCCACCCTACCACACACTCCACCCCTACCACACACTCACCCCTACCACTACCACACACACACCCCTAACACTACCACACACTCCACCCCTACCCTACCACACACTCCACCCCTACCTCTACCACACACTCCACCCCTACCACACACACCACCCTAACACTACCACACACTGCACCCTTACCCCGACCCGAGCCCCCACTCTACCGCATCGCGCCCTGATGCCACTGAGACTGGGGGGGGGGGTACAACACCGAGCGTGGGAGGGGGGGGGGCGTACGTGCTCATCAGCGCGGGCTCGCGCCGCTCTCCCCCATCGCTCCCTCCCCATCGCGGCTCTTCCGCGGCGCGCGCGCTTGAGTTCTAACTGCGTGACGTCACCACCCACGACTTCCGAAGCGGGTGACGTCACGCTGGTTGAGCCACGCTCGATTTTTTTGCCTCTTCTGTTTTTTAAAGGGGCCGTCCATAAATGACGTCACGCGATTTTGGACGATTTTTTTACCCCCCCCCATTCGTCACTCGGCATCACAAAAAGTCAGAAGTCAGAACCCCCTCAAATATGACGTCACAAAGCTCTGCTGCCCCCCAAAAATAAAACATTCTTCAAATCGCTTTAAACTTTTGTGATTGTAGTGCGTATTTAATGTGGCGTTGCACTCTGATGTTGTAGGAGAAAACATTTATTAAAAAGTATATTTAATTAAGTAGAACGTGTTGTCTATATTTATTTAAAGTTGCGCATTCTGATGTGACGTCACATTTCTCAACACCCCCCCCCCCCCATCGTCACACATTGTCACAAATCTCTGATCCCCCTCCCCTAGGTGCGTGACGTCATTTATGGACGGCCCCAAACCCTACTCTTTGGTTCTTTCGGTAAATCACGTATAAAGATAAATAATAAATTAAATAATAGCATACGACGTTTCGATTGCAACACAAGCAATCATCATCAGGTATAAAAGAAATAGCAACAAAAATCTAACCAGAAAACTATAGACACACATATAAGCAGACAGATATCACAAAGATACATAGAGAGAGAACACACATAGGCACACAGAGAGAATGTCTCTGTGACGAGGCCTTAAATAGAGAGAGGGGTGGGGGCGGAGAGAGGGGTTAGAGAAAAATTAGCATGTCAATGAGTATGACGACGCGTGGTAAAGTACGCAAGCTTGAAAATTAGGAGAACGGGAGAGAGACACACTAAATTAAATAACCTAGCAAAATATCGAAATGTAATGTAATGCAACACAGAGAGTCGGTCAACACACAATTAACGCATAACCTGGTTGATTACGTATTTCAAAGATTGCTAAGTTAGAAGTGTGAAATTTGAAAGACACAAACACGAAGATCGATACACAGGCAGAGAGAGAGAACAAAAAACCCAGAGAGAGAGAAAAAGATAAACTTAAAACTTCCCGTAGAAGATTGGCCCCAAACCCGTTCATTCCATTCACGAATCGTGCCCTCGCCGTCATCGTCGTCACGGACCACGGTCGATCCGCTGCTCGACGAACGCTTCCCGCAAGCCGTCGACATCTCCCGCGGGGCCTGCGATGTTTGACAATCGGATGCAGCTCCTTCTCGCGCGCGGGATTCCATCGCTCCGTCTCCGCGGTGGACGACCCTGCCGCCTGTCGCGCGCGCTCCGTCGTGAGCCCCTCCACGGGCGTGGCGCGTCGTGGACGAGGTCCGCTCACTTTGCTGAGCAGTCACTGGCGATGTCTCTCCTCTCGTCTGTGCGCGTTCTCTAAGCTATTTAACAAACCGGTTCAGGATGTCGTCGCTGTCAACCCATTCGGTTTACCCCGTGTTCTTGTCGAGGGAAAGTGAGTTTTCAGGTCCATACGGCGTTACAGCCGTTTCAATGCGGGGAAAAAATTGTGNGTCTATTTGTTTGTGTTTGTCCCTTGTGATGGGACTTTGTAGGATGAACGTTGAGATTTATAAGGGCACGGGGTGACCAATAAGATCTGAATTTGTCTGTGATAAGGTAGGCACTGATAAGGGGTCGACATGTATGGCATTTTGCTATTAAACTGACGGTGCTGAGAAACTAAAAATGCACTCCCAGAACGCCACATCGCTGATAGGATGTGTAAAAAATATATTTTCAGTACTTCTATTTATTATATTGTTTAAAATAATTGTGTTAAGAGCTGCGTACGTGATGATGCAAGTCGATTGCAACGATTTATCTCGATGAGTCGACCTCATCGTGGCTGCGTTCCGCACCATCACCAGCAGCAGCAGCAGCCATTCTCTACCCACTGCTCGACAAGACGCGTTGCGCCCCCACGGAGTCGCGGGGTCCGCCACCAGGGGTCGCTGTGGAGCCGCGCGGGGGCGTCGTCAACGAGCGGGCAGCTCGTGGTGGAGCTCCCACGTGTCTGTCGCCCCCCACGTGTCTGCCCCCCCACGTGTCTGTCCCCCCCCCACGTGTCTGTCCCCCCCACGTGTCTGTCCCCCCCCACGTGTCTGTCCCCCCCACGTGTCTGCCCCCCACGTGTCTGTCCCCCCCCCACGTGTCTGTCCCCCCCNACGTGTCTGTCCCCCACGTGTCTGTCCCCCCCCCACGTGTCTGCCCCCCACGTGTCTGTCCCCCCCCCCACGTGTCTGTCCCCCCCCCCCCACGTGTCTGCCCCCCACGTGTCTGTCCCCCCCCCCCCACGTGTCTGTCCCCCCCCACGTGTCTGCCCCCCCACGTGTCTGCCCCCCACGTGTTTGTCCCCCCCCACGTGTCTGTCGCCCCCCACGTGTCTGTCCCCCCCACGTGTCTGCCCCCCACGTGTCTGTCCCCCCACGTGTCTGTCCCACCACGTCCGTCCCCCCCCCCCCCCCACAGCGAGGGTTAAACGCGACGTCAGGGGCCGTCCATAAATGACGTCACGCACCTGGGGGGGGGGGGCGGTCAAACATTTGCGACGATGTGTGACAAGGGAGGAGGGGGGTTTGAGAAATGTGACGTCACATCAAATGCGTAACTTTAAATAAATATAGACAACACGTTCTACTTAATTAAATAGACTTTCTAATAAATGTTTTCTCCGACAACATCAGAGTGCAGCGGCACATTAAATACGCACTACAATGACCATAGTTTAAAGCGATTTGAAGCATGTTTTATTTAATTTGGGGGGGGGGCAGAGCTTTGTGACGTCATATTTGGGGGGTCTGACTTTTTATGACGCCGTGTGACGATGGGGGGGGGGGTCAAAAATCGTCCAAAATCGCGTGACGTCATTTATGAACGGCCCCTTACACATCCCATCAGCAACACGAACTTTCCGCGAGTGCATAATGTCAGCAGCATTGGTGCAACACGAGCGCGCACGCTGGACCCGTTTTCGACATTCGACGTCTCATCAGCAGTGCCAGGCTTGCTTGAAACACATTCCTGCGGATGGAGCTGGTAGGAACGTCGGGTTGCTCGGTCAATGGCCAGGGTCAACGGCGGCGTGGTGTATTCCGCAAATATGCCCGACTGTGAGGGCGGGCACAAGCCGGCGTGAGTAGGTTAAACGTTGAGTTTTATAAGGCACCACGGGTGACCAGCCCTCCCACCCAGCCCCCACCCTCCCACCCAGCCCCCCTCCCCACCCAGCCCCTCCCACCCAGTCCCTCCCCACCCTCCCTCTCCACCCAGCCCCACCCATTTTTGGATGCACGACGGACACAATAATCCCTGTGGGCTGGTGTAACCAGGAGGTTCCTACCAGTACTAATGCTGCTGTAAGGTTGGCCGAGCTCCTGGCTGAGGTGAGGTATGGAGCTCGGCTGAGGAGAGAGAGAGAGACACAGCGTGGCCACAGAATGGTTAAAGAGGCTTCTGCTCCCAGTGGGGTCTGAGTGCTGTGGCCTTTCTGGTGGTCCTGAGACTGACTGGCAAAGAGACACCCGGAGTGACCTCTGTAGCTAGTGACCTCTCTGCCTGTAGTGACCTCTCTGGATGTAGCGCCCTCTGGCTGCACTGCTCGTGGGTAAATGTACCCTCAGAAACTGTTGCTACGTGGGGAATTACTCTGAAAAAAAAGAAAAACCTGTAAGCACTTACTGCCCTGTTTGTCCCCTAACAATGCAATAATATGGAGAAACACAAGAATATTACTTCATGGGATCTCCTTTGCCAGTACTAAAATATGATAATAGGGTTTTCCCCTTTTTTCTGGCAACAAAACAGGTGTTAAGTTGTTAAAACTCCAAACTGAAACCTTTTACAAGGAATCATGTCTGCATTTACCACAATACTTGTGGTCAAAATGCAAAAAAAAACGTACTCTGATAATATTTGCATTGTCTTTGAAACTGATTGGTCCACACCACAGACATGTCTCAGAGTATGTTTTTTGTTTGCATTCTGACCACAAGTATTGTGGTTAATGCAGACATGATTCCTTGTAAAAGGTGTCAGTTTGGTGTTTAACCAACTTAACACATGTTTTGTTGCCAGATAAAAGGGGAAAACCCTATTCTCACAAGAATATAAACCACTTTTATTTTAGCAGGTAAATCCCACTGAACTGTATCGGTATTTTTTCAGTTTTGATCTGGCCACAAATGATAGTTCAACGAAGTGACTGATTACGTGGAATGTATTGCAGGTAAATACCCTAAACGCATGTTTATAAATGTGGAGTGAAAAACCGGTGGACTCGGCGAAAACTCCACACGACCACGGGGAGAACATGCAACCTCAAATATACAGCAGCAGGTGCTAGGGTCGGGATCGAAACCACGACCTCCAGTATGTCAGGCGAGGTAGTTAAAATCTCGCCACCGTGGCACCTGTGAGATAACACACAACAACATGATGACACACCACAACATGATAACACTACAGCAAAAATAACACTATAAACAGGATAACATTCCACACCACAACAACAGCACAACAAGACACCACCACAACAACACAACAAGACACCACCACAACACGACACCACCACAGCTAGACAACAACAAAACAACACAACAAGACACCACCACAACGAGACAACACCACAGCTAGACAACAACACAACAAGACACCACCACAACGAGACACCACCACAGCTAGACAACAACAAAACAACACAACACCACAACAACAAAGCAACGCACCTAAACCCACCCACGTGCACGAGTGGACAGCAGCGGCAGGAGGCGTGCGAGGGCCACCTCCTCCCCGACGTGACGTCACGCGATTTTTGACCCCCCCCCCCACTCGTCACACGGCGTCACAAAAAGTCAGACCCCCCCCTCAAATATGACGTCACAAAGCTCTGCCCCCCCCCAAAAAATGCTTCAAATCGCTTTAAACTGCTGTATTGTCATTGCCGTGCGTATTTAATGTGGCGCTGCACTCTGATTTTGTAGGAGAAAACATTTATCAAAAAGTCTATTTAATTAAGTAGAACGTGTTGTCTATATTTATTAAAAAGTTGCGCATTTTGATGTGACGTCACATTTCTCACCCCCCCCCCCCTCGTCACACATCGTCACAAATGTCTGCCCCCCCCCCCNTCCTAGGTGCGTGACGTCATTTATGGACGACCCCTCATTGTGACCTCTGCTCCCCTACACTCGCCAAGTCCTCATCACAGCTGCTTGCTTCTGCCCCAACAGCGCGCACACACGGCACCTCGCCCCCCCCCCTTCCATCGCCTTTGACAGGCGGCTGTGTCGGGCCGCCACGGCACGCGAGGGTGGGGGTGTGGGCAATGCCGGATGAAGCGAAGTGCGTGGACTGTAGCAAATGTTGTTCTAAAGGGCCCTAAATAAAAAAAATGGAGCTGGTGATGGAGCTGGGTGGTGGAGCTGGTGATTGGAGCTGGTGAGTGGAGCTGGTGAGTGAGTGGGGGAGCGGTGGTGGAGCTGGGGTGAGCTGGTGGGTGGAGCTGGTGGGTGGAGCTGGTGGGTGGAGCTGGTGAGTGGAGCTGGTGAGTGGAGCTGGTGGGTGGAGCTGGGGGGTGGAGCTGGTGGGTGGAGCTGGTGAGTGGAGCTGGTGAGTGGAGCTGGGTGGGTGGAGCTGGTGAGTGGAGCTGGTGGGTGGAGCTGGTGGGTGGAGCTGGTGGGTGGTGCTGGTGAGTGGAGCTGGTGAGTGGAGCTGGTGGGTGGACTGGGTGGGTGGAGCTGGTGGGTGGAGCTGGTGAGTGGAGCTGGTGGGTGGAGCTGGTGGATGGAGCTGGTGGGTGGAGTTGGTGGGTGGAGCTGGTGGGTGGAACTGGTGGGTGGAGCTGGTGGGTGGAGCTGGGTGGTGGAGCTGGTGGGTGGAGCTGGTGAGTGGAGCTGGTGGTGGAGCTGGTGGGTGGAGCTGGGTGAGTGGAGTTGGTGAGTGAGCTGGTGGGTGGAGCTGGTGAGTGGAGCTGGTGGGTGGAGCTGGGTGGGTGGAGCTGGGTGGGTGGAGCTGGTGGGTGGAGCTGGGTGGGTGGAGCTGGGTGAGTGGAGCTGGTGGGTGAACCTGGTGGGTGGAGCTGGTGGGTGGAGCTGGTGAGTGGAGCTGGTGGGTGGAGCTGGTGGGTGGAGCTGGTGGGTGGAGCTGGGTGGGTGGAGCTGGTGGGTGGAGCTGGTGGGTGGAGTTGGTGAGTGGAGCTGGGTGAGTGGAGCTGGTGGGTGGACCTGGTGGGTGGAGCTGGTGGGTGGAGCTGGGTGAGTGGAGCTGGTGGGTGGAGCTGGTGGATGGAGCTGGGTGGGTGGAGCTGGGTGGGTGGAGCTGGTGGTGGAGCTGGTGGGTGGAGCTGGTGAGTGAAGCTGGTGGGTGGAGCTGGTGGGTGAGCTGGTGGGTAGAGCTGGTGGGTGGAGCTGGTGGGTGGAGCTGGTGAGTGGAGCTGGTGAGTGGAGCTGGTGGGTGGAGCTGGTGAGTGGAGTTGGTGAGTGGAGCTGGTGGGTGGAGCTGGTGAGTGGCGCTGGTGGTGGAGCTGGTGGGTGGAGCTGGTGGGTGGAGCTGGTGAGTGGAGCTGGTGAGTGGAGCTGGTGGTGGAGCTGGTGGGTGGAGCTGGTGGGTGGAGCTGGNTGGGTGGAGCTGGTGAGTGGAGCTGGGTGGGTGGAGCTGGTGGGTGGAGCTGGGTGGGTGGAGCTGGTGAGTGGAGCTGGTGAGTGGAGCTGGGTGAGTGGAGCTGGTGGGTGGAGCTGGGTGGTGGAGCTGGNTGAGTGGAGCTGGTGAGTGGAGCTGGTGAGTGGGCTGGTGAGTGGAGCTGGTGGGTGGGCTGGTGAGTGGGCTGGTGAGTGGAGCTGGTGAGTGGAGCTGGTGAGTGGAGCTGGTGGGTGGAGCTGGTGAGTGGAGCTGGTGAGTGGAGCTGGTGAGTGGAGCTGGTGAGTGGAGCTGGNTGGGTGGAGCTGGTGAGTGGAGCTGGTGAGTGGAGCTGGTGAGTGGAGCTGGTGGGTGGAGCTGGTGAGTGGAGCTGGGAGTGGAGCTGGTGGGTGGAGCTGGTGGGTGGAGCTGGTGGGTGGAGCTGGTGAGTGGAGCTGGTGAGTGGAGCTGGTGAGTGGAGCTGGTGAGTGGAGCTGGTGAGTGGAGCTGGTAGGTGGAGCTGGTGGGTGGAGCTGGTGAGTGGAGCTGGTGAGTGAGCTGGTGAGTGGAGCTGGTGGAGCTGGTGAGTGGAGCTGGTGAGTGGAGCTGGTGAGTGGAGCTGGTGGGTGGAGCTGGTGAGTGGAGCTGGTGAGTGGAGCTGGTGAGTGGAGCTGGTGAGTGGAGCTGGTGAGTGGAGCTGGTGGGTGGAGCTGGTGGGTGGAGCTGGTGAGTGGAGCTGGTGAGTGGAGCTGGTGGGTGGAGCTGGTGAGTGTAGCTGGTGAGTGGAGCTGGTGGGTGGAGCTGGTGGTGGAGCTGGTGGTTGGAGCTGGGTGGAGCTGGTGAGGGTGAGGGGTGAGAGGGTGAGTGGAGCTGGTGAGGGGTGAGTGGAGCTGGTGAGAGGGTGAGGGGGCGAGGCCGTTTCGCCTGATTGCCCCGCACGTGGCGTGGCCGCTTTTCCTGAAACTCGATTCCCCGCGCTGACGTTACCGCCTCTCGTGACATTTCGTTCAGAATCGGGGGACCGCTCACATCCGCCCCGGGGGAGGGGTCCCCCCCCCCNGAGGTCTTCACAGGGTAACCAGACCCGCACCCTCCCCCCCCCNTCACGACCCCCTCGCCCAGCCCTCCCCAGCTCGCGCCCCGAGACCCCCTCCCGTCAACCCAAACAACTACACCCCTGTGACGTCAGCGGAGCTGCCCCCCCCCCACAGAGTGCTGCCCAGTGGCTGTTTACCTGCAGCTGTAGGTGACGTTGGCAGTGCGCGCGCGCGTGCTCAGTGGCCGAGCTACAGAGGATGCAGGCGGTGCAACTGGCCGTTGGGGCGGGGGCGGGGGGGGGGGTCCTGCATACGCCGGGCTACCCATAGGGGCTGGGGTAATTGGAGACGAGAGGGGGGATGGCGGGGGGGGAATTTCATTCCTTGCCCCTGGACCCGTGCCCAGCCCCGCTTGGCCACCGCTGTGCGTACACACAACCTGCTTTCAGTGAGGTCTCGTTTCCTGAAGAAGCTCCCGACGCGTGGCGCGAAACGTCGGACGTCACGCCGAAAAACACAATAATATACGTGTCTTACCACGTGCATCATCTTAATACGTGCATCATCTTAATACGTGCATCATCTTACCACGTGCATCATCACGCGTTGTATTAACACGCTGCGCCGTATCATGTGTCCAGATGAGTCACGCCGAGTCGGAGGTCCTTATTTTATTTCATTCTACACACATCGCTCGAGGGGGCAACAACACCCCATCCCCGTACAGATGGAAACCGATGGCGATTCGTCCACCTCGTGCACCGCCTCCCCCCGGCGAGCCAGGGAATGGCATCTCATCGTCGCCCACCCACGGGGAGGGAGTTCGTTGACATCCGCGCGTGATCCACCAACCCTCTGCTGCTGCTGCCTCTCCACCAGCGCTGCACCGCAGGCAGTCGCCGCGTGCAGCATCACAGCCACCACCACCACCGCGACCACCACCACCACCGCGACCACCACCGCGACCACCACCACCGCGACCACCACCACACCACCACCGCGACCACCACCGCGACCACCACCACCACCACCACCACCACCCGACCACCACCACCACCGCGACCACCACCACCACCGCGACCACCACCACCACCGCGACCACCACCACCACCGCGACCACCACCACCCCGACCACCCCCACCACCGCGACCACCACCACCACCGCGACCACCACCACCACCGCGACCACCACCACCACCGCGACCACCACCACCACCGCGACCACCACCACCGCGACCACCACCACGCGACCACCACCACCCCGACCACCACCACCGCGACCACCACCACCGCGACCACCACCACCGCGACCACCACCACCACCACCACCACCACCACCGCGACCACCACCACCGCGACCACCACCACCACCGCGACCACCACCACCACCGCACCCACCACCACGCGACCACCACCACCGCGACCACCACCACCGCGACCACCACCACCACCGCGACCACCACCACCACCACCACCACCACCACCGCGACCACCACCACCACCACCACCACCACCGCGACCACCACCACCACCACCGCGACCACCACCACCACCACCACCACCACCACCGCGACCACCACCACCACCGCGACCACCACCACCACCGCGACCACCACCACCACCGCGACCACCACCACCACCGCGACCACCACCACCACCGCGACCACCACCACCACCGCGACCACCACCACCACCGCGACCACCACCACCACCGCACCACCACCACCACCGCGACCACCACCACCACCGCGACCACCACCACCACCGCGACCACCACCACCACCGCGACCACCACCACCACCGCGACCACCACCACCACCACCACCACCACCACCACCACCACCACCACCGCGACCACCACCACCACCCACCCGCACCACCACCACCACCACCGCGACCACCACCACCACCGCGACCACCACCACCACCGCGACCACCACCACCACCGCGACCACCACCACCGCGACCACCACANCACCGCGACCACCACCACCACCGCGACCACCACCACCACCGCGACCACCACCACCACCGCGACCACCACCACCACCACCACCACCACCACCGCGACCACCACCACCGCGACCACCACCACAACCACCACCACCGCGACCACCACCACCGCGACCACCACCACCGCGACACCACCACCGCGACCACCACCACCACCACCGCNACCACCACCACCGCGACCACCACCACCACCGCGACCACCACCACCACCGCGACCACCACCACCACCGCGACCACCACCACCACCGCGACCACCACCACCACCGCGACCACCACCACCGCGACCACCACCACCACCGCGACCACCACCACCACCGCGACCACCACCACCACCGCGACCACCACCACCACCGCACCACCACCACCACCACCACCACCACCGCGACCACCACCACCACCGCGACCACCACCACCACCGCGACCACCACCACCACCGCGACCACCCCCCCCCCACCACCCACCACCGCGACCACCACCACCACCGCGACCACCACCACCACCGCGACCACCACCACCACCGCGACCACCACCACCACCGCGACCACCACCACCACCGCGACCACCACCACCGCGACCACCACCACCACCGCGACCACCACCACCACCGACCACCACCACCACCGCGACCACCACCACCGCGACCACCACCGCGACCACCACCACCGCGACCACCACCACGCGACCACCACCACCGCGACCACCACCACGACCACCACCACCACCACCGCGACCACCACCCTACCACCACCACTACCACCACCACCACCACCGCGACCACCACCACGACCACCACCGCGACCACCACCACCACCGCGACCACCACCACCGCCACCACCACCACGACCACCACCACCACCGTGACCACCACCACCACCACGACCACCACCACCACCGTGACCACCACCACCACCGCGACCACCACCACCACCGACCACCACCACCGTGACCACCACCACCACCACCACGACCACCACCACCACCGCGACCACCACCACCACCACGACCACCACCACCACCGCGACCACCACCACCACCGCGACCACCACCACCACCGCGACCACCACCACCACCACGACCACCACCACCACGACCACCACCACCACCACGACCACCACCACCACCACGACCACCACCACCACCGCGACCACCACCACCACCGCGACCACCACCACCGCGACCACCACCACCACCGTGACCACCACCACCGTGACCACCACCACCGCGACCACCACCACCACCGTGACCACCACCACCGCGACCACCACCACCACCGCGACCCGGCTGTGGGTCTCCTGGCAACTCAGTGGCGAGCGGGTCGAGATCGTCAACCCGACTACACGGTGCTCATCGCGGCTGGGATTCGAATTAGAACCGGAGCCCTCAGCGCCTCTCACCTCCCAGCCACGCGGCGGCCGCCTCGAGCCCCCCACCCCCCCACGCCCTTCCCCCTCCCCCTCCCGGCCGATCCGACAGCTGTTTGGCAACGTCTGTGTGTGAGCCACCAACCCTGGCTGCTGATCACGAGATGCCACAGTGCCACGTGCGGCAGCGAAGCCACCGCCCCCGCCCGGGTTCAACCGGCCGGCGAGACGTAGTGGAGCGATGTGGGGCACCACGCGGCCGCTGTTGCTCTCGGAGAGTCGGGTCGACTGCAGAGCGAGCCCAGAGCTCGTGGCAAATCCGTGGGGCGAGCGGCACTGAGTTCCGTGCGGAGGAGCCACACGCCGCATGTGACTGGGGGGGGGGGGGGGTAAGTGAGTGGGTGATTGAGTAACCGATTGGGTGAGTGGGTGATTGAGTGAGTGGATAAGTGGGTGAGTGATGAAGTGGGTGATGTAGTAAGGAGGTGAGTGAGTGAGTGAGAGAATGAGTCAGTGGGTGAGTGGGCGATTGAGTGAGTGAGTGGTTGAATAAGCGAGTGGTTGAGTGAGAGGGTGAGTGGGCTATTGAATGAGTAGGTGAGTGGGTGAGTGAGGGTGTAGGTGAGTAGTTGGGCCGCAGAGTGCAACTGCTGTCGTCATGATCTCGGTATGTGTGAGGACGTTCGAATCACCGTGCGATCACCCGAGATCCTCATCCCGGGCTGGGTGGTGTCCCCAAAGCCCTCCCCCTCCTCACTTACGTACCCCTCCCGCCTCCCAGGTTTGATGGGAAAATCTGCCGCGGATTTGTCGGCAATTACTCCGGAATTAGCTCATCTGTCGGCCGGGGTCACGGGGTCAGGAGGCGGCGGAGCGACGAGGAGCAGGGGCTGGGACCCCCCCCCCCCGCATCCCCCAAGACGCCCTCGGCACCCAGCCACGGATCCCACGGATAGCCCTTCGAGGGGGGGGGGCGGGGGGCTTGAATTTTCCCAGCTCGTGCCGCCTGCATCTGCGCGCAATTTCCTCTCCCGCGTCTCCGTGTTCCCCCGGAACTCGGGGAACACGGGACCCCCCCCCATCCCGAGTCCCCATCGAGCCTGACCGGGGTCCCCTAAGGGGATCCCTAAATGCGACAACAAGAAGGGGGGGGGGTGGATGACGCCGCCGAGGTCTCACGCGGCGTGAGATCGATAATAATGAGTCACAGACGTCGCCCGAGCTCCTGTGTTTAATCATCTCCAGACCACGGGGGAATGGAGAGGGGGTGGCGGGGGGGCTATGGTGAGTGGGGGGAGCAAGAAGGGGAGGGAGGGGTAGTGAACCCAAGGAGAAAGAAGGAGCGGGGTGCGGGGNTCGAGAGATGATGACACGCGGTGGCCACGTGGTGGCCTGCGGAGCCGAGAGTGCCCGGTTCAACTCCCACTCACGACTGCCTGGCAGAGACGAGACGTGTGCGGTGGGGGCGGCGATCATGACGCGGGTCGTGATGAGTCGATGCCCAGCGCTTAACGCCCAGGGATGATGCGACCGCCGAACTGTGACGGCCGTCGAACAGCAAGGAGGGTGAATCGTCGTAGACCTGGTGTCTAACTCTGACCAGACGTACTCTGGTTAATTCGGTAAGGTCACGTAGGTCTAAAATGAAATAAATCACGACGTTTCGGGCGCAACACGAGCGTCTGTCATCAGGTGGCTTTCCCACCTGATGACCTGATGACGGACGCTTGTGTTGCGCCCGAAACGTCGTGATTTATTTTATGTTTCTATCTACGTGACTTTACCGAAAGAACCAAACAGAATGGATTCCTGCAGTCACGAAAGCTTCAAATCAAGATCTGACCATATGTGCTGGGCAAGGGCCGGCCGCGTATTAGCCCCCCCCCACCTCAACTCCCTCTTCTCAGCTCCTCGAGCCTCAGTGTCCTTAGATGTTGAAATTATTCGGAATCCTCTGGATTCCCACCTTGTCGGTTCATAAAATCCCTCCACCCCTCGACCCCCACCCTCACCCCCTTCCTCACCCTCCAATTCTAAACTCCCCTCAACGCCTCCACGCTCATCCTCCAATCCTCACCCCATCTACCCCCCCCCCCACCGAAGTCCACACTCCCCTCTCCCCCAAGCCCCGCCCCCACCCCCAGGTAGGGGGGTGGGGCCTGAGTTGTCACCAATTCCCACGGTCGCGCGTGACGTCACCGCTCCCGAGCACGTGGCCTTGGGGAGCCACGCGGGGGCCACGTGGGAGCGACAGCGACTGATTCGGGACTGGCACCTTATTAAGAACTCGCGTGCTGATGAGAACCGAGCATCTGATTACCCTGGAATTCCGTGTCCTCGGAGGTAAGGGACTTGCAGTCGATGTAGTCCCGGCTGAACACCCCCCCCCTGATTAACACGGCCTCCCCCCCCCACCTCTCTGTCTCGTCCCTGCAGTCGCTCCCCGGTTGCTTCTCACTCACTCCGCCCTCCTTACACGTGTAATAAAGGTCGTGGAAGCAACTTCTGGAATCAGGGTCTTTATTTCTCTTTAGTTCACAACTCTCTTCATATAAATTCCACTACTGTCTTACTCCTTCACGCTGTTAACAGACAGCGTGAGAGGGAGAGAGAGAGACTCTTGCTGCCACGTGGCAGACCTGGACCCTCGCTCCTGCGTGGCCTCACCCGTGTGACGTCAACCAGGAGACGCGCCACGTCCAGAAGGGATGAGGATGGACGAAAGGTCAAGAGCGGACCGGCAGCCAAGGAATCGGAACGCGGCCGCAAGGACGCCCACCGTGGAGATGGAGCGATGGTGGGATCAGCTGCTCATGCGCAGTCGGTGCTAGCGGATCGCGAGAGGTGGCGTCGGCAGCTTGGGGGAGGAGGCCTTCATCCAGCAGTAGATTGACCATGGCTGCTGCTCATAATGGCGGTGATGATGATGATGACACAGTTGGCTGATAAGGCGCTGGCTCTCCGATTGTGTTTTTGAGTTGCGCCACGTGTGATGTCCGGCATGATGTTCGACGTTTCGCTTCATGTGCTGGGGCTTCTTGAGGAACATCGCGGCACAAACCGAGAGCCACACGTCAACTGCAAGGGCAGCATTGGAACGCACCGATGACGCTCCGCTTGAGATGCCGGGCGGTGGCGGCGGCGGTGGCTGCGCGTGGCTGCCTGAAACCCAGCACTGTGGGGGGGCAGCAGCGAGGGTTCGTAGATCGCCTCCGATTAACACGGTTGGCGACGTGCGGTGCGAAAAAAGTTCACAAATCACAAAACGATGTTGCGCAACTCCCTTCGTGTGTGTGCGTCGAGGAGGAGGCCGTGCCCAGGCTCGCCAGGAGGAGGCGGTACAATGAGGAGCGGACGAATATCATCTGTCCCTTCTGCACGGGAGAGAGCGCCCCCCCCCCCCCCGTCACTCGCACGTGTGGGGCTTCTCCCGGGTGCTCCGGGCTCCTCCCGCGTGAATAGACCCCTCAATTAATTGGCTGAAAACATCTTAATGAACAGAGAACCGCAGAGCCTGGCCAATTGCTGGTAGCACCGGCCTGGCTGGTGCGTCCCAGCGTTGTCTTGTGGTTTATCGGCGACGGCGAGAGACGGAAACCGCACGGGTGACAATGGCGCCGAGCTGTGTGTAAGAACTACGACGCGGGTGATTTGTGTTGCCCCTTCCCCCAGTGGGATCCCGATGGTTTTGCTCGGCATCACGTGATGAAGATTCCGTTCTGAACTTTCGCAAAGCAGTGCAGCCGTTGGTGTTCGAGAACGACCCGCAGAATCGGATCTCACAGGACTACGTTTTAAAAAGCCATCAGAGTGACCTCTGGTCCACACATCGGCGTGCAGCGATGTCCCATCGGCGCTGCCAGATAATCGTCCACGCGCCAATCATTGTCCTGGCAAATCTTTGACTGATTGTCCAGGAGAGGCACACTGAGTTGGATGACTCTTTGTCAGGAAGCTCCTGTAATGTGTTTGTTTAAGATGTTAATTACGAGGCAATGAGTGTTTATTATTATTATAGAAGTGGGAGGAAACCGGAACACCCGGAGAAAACCCACGCCGTGCGCGAGGGGCAACACTCTATCCCCGTACAGATGGACACAGCTGGCGATTAGTCGACTTGCTGTACCGCCTTCCCCTGGCGTGCCAGGGCGAAGCTCCTCCTCGTCGCCCACCCACGGGAAGGGAGTTCGTTGACATCCGCGCGTGATCCACCAACCTTGCTGCTGGACCACTCCACCACCGCGACCACCACCACCACCGCGACCACCACCACCACCGCGACCACCACCACCACCACCACCGCGACACCACCACCACCACGACCACCACCACCACCACCACCACCGCGACCACCACCACCACCGCGACCACCACCACCACCGCGACCCGGCTGTGGGTCTCCTGGCAACTCAGTGGCGAGCGGGTCGAGATCGTCAACCCGAGTACACGGTGCTCATCGCGGCTGGGATTCGGATTTGAACCCGGGGCCCTCAGCGCCTCTCACCTCCCAGCCACGCGGCGGCCGCCTCGAGCCCCCCCCCCCACGCGGCCGATGGAGGTTGACGGAGCCACTGATCCCCCTCCACCATTGTCCCGGAAGGGGCGCGCAAGAGGACGCGAGTTGACGGCCACGAGCGGACGCGCGCCGGTCGCATTCCTCTGCTCGCATTCCGCCCCAGCGCATGCGGGAGATCATCGGGGCAGGAGGGGGTCACGGGGGTCCGCGTTGGGCCCCTGATAAGGTGAGATGAAGGGCGGAGCGGGGTGGCGGGGGTGGCGGGGCTTGGCTGGAGCGTCGCTCGTCCCGAATTCGCCAGGGCGAGGTGAGTGTCACAGAACCTGGAGCTGGGGTGATGGACGCACCTGGTGGTGAGGCCGTCACGTGGTTTGGGGTGGTTTGCTGGAGGAGGGGTGGGGTCGTTGGTGATGCGTTATACGCGCCCGTGATCCGGCGCTGGTGGATCACGTAGAGATTTGTCCCCGCTGAGACGTGAGGGGTGGCAGCACAGCAAGTGGGTTGGTGGGTGACGCCGTCCCCTCGTCCCCGTGCCGGGATTCTCCGGCGCCTCCGGTTCCCTCCCCGCGAAGCGAAGTCCTCGTGCTGAGACGGAAGAGTCTTGAGACTGGGTGGAGCTCCGCTGGGTCATTGTGAGCAGAGCAACTGGGTCGCGTTCATCTCGAGCGAGCGTGAGCGGGCTCAGAGAAGCCGCGGGGGATCCTGTGACCACTGGCGATGCCATGACGTTCACGACGTGTCAACAATAATAACAACAATTAAGGAATGGCCGTTTAATGACTTAGTTTACACTCGTAACGCGTAGAGTCGAGAGAGGGAGGGAGGGAGCGAGGGAGAGAGGACGACTCAGAGGCGCCAGGAGGAGGAGGCACCACAGACGAGGAGCGGGAAGGCCGCGGCAGCAACAGGGGCAGCAGCAGCGGCGAGGAGCCGCGAGGAGCCGCGAGGAGCCGGCGCCACCACCGACAATTCCCCAAGCTCCGGGGCCCTCGATGTATCGAGATGTCGTCGGCCATTCGACGCGACGTGTGCCTCGTGCTGGTACGCGGTGCGGCCTCGTGGCGTTTCGCTGCGCGCCCCGACAGTCGCCTCGCGCAGGGTCGAGGGCATCGACGATGTGTCACGTGGGGCGCAGAGTCGGATCTCGGTAGCGCAGAGGGGGGGGGGGCGTCCGGTGATGTCCGTGCGTCCAGGTTATCACGGGACGTGCTCACCCCCCCCNACACCCCACGTGGGTCGACACAACCCGGGTGGAGGCGGCGGTGTCTCCGGCACATCGAGACAGCGGTCAGCGGGGGGGGGGGCACGCAGATTCAGGATCCGACGCAACGGGAGTCTCGGAGGCGCCAGCAGCCCCGGAGTTAAACCCGTGCGGTTCGAGCTCTGGGGCCGCGAGGGTCAGAAAGAGGGGCGGGGGGAGGGGGTTAGGCGGGGGGGCGGTTAGGCGGGGGGAGGGGGGGGGGCCCTCGGGCAACCCGCAGACGCCCCCCGGGCAGCTTTGGCGAGGCTGAGCGCGGCCTGGGCTGTCCGCGCAGTCTTCCTGCGTAACCTCTCCCCATCTGTTTTCCATCAGCTGCTCATGCCAGCCCGGCTATCCCCCTCCTCTCCTCCACCCTCTCACCCCTCCTCGCTGTAGGTGCTGCCCCTGGTAGGACGAGGGAGGGGGGGGCAAAGCGGGGGCGGAGGGGGTGCGGGGGAGGCGGGGTGGCTCGGGGCCCGTCAGCCGGTTTATTTTCACAGCCCCGCTTCAAACGCGCTCCTTGCCGGGAGGAGGAAATTAGGAAAAACAATGGTTTGGTGTTGCGCGCTTCTTGGCCATATTTCATCGCGTTCGGTTCCACGGCCCCGCAGCTCCCGCCCCTCCCCCGTCCCCCACCCCAGGACTGGCACGGCCGCTCACTCGATCGTTAACGCATTAAGACGCCGCCGCCGTTTCATCTCGACACGCGGGCTGCCTCCATTTTCCGCTTCGACGCCGACTTCTCCCCACCCGCGACCCAGACAAACGCCGAGGTGGCCTCCTGCTCCTCGGCTGTTTGCAGCCCCGTGCCGGTGGTGGGATTACTTAGTTCCTCTGGCGGGAGCGAGTCTCAAACATCGGACAGCCACGGTTGACTTCCCACACAATGCGCTACTCGTTTTATCGACCTCCATAAGGATGATGGGCTGAGTCACCCCTCCCTCCCAACAACCAGGATTTAAACCGCAGCCTCCAGATTGCGAGCCGCGTGTGACGCCTCGGTTTTGAACTCTCAGAGCGAGTAGTGCACCACGGTGTGCTGTGAGCCTCTCGCGGTGACGACGCAACAAAGACTTTCTCAACGCCGTCCTCGACTCGCGTTGTCTCAGAGCTGGGATGAGGGCGATGGGACGCGTGGCCCGCTCCGTAAGTCGTGGCTGCCAGGGGCCAGAGTTGCTTGTGATCTCGCGCTGTGGAGGCAGCGGCCAGGGTTGGCGGATCACCGCCGCACACACGGGCGGAGCCAGGATTTTCTGGGGGGGGGAGGGGACCCCTCCAGCAATGAAAAATGATAGAGGAGTTGTTAGTAAGTAAGGACTTGTCCCTTGCTTTTTATTCGACGCGTGTGCGGCGATGGTGCAGCCATCGATCGAGGATCGAATTCGAACCGAGTTGTGTGATCGGCATCGCGCTCGAAGTCGTGTACTGTATACGCAACTGCGCACAATTATGTGAGTTACTTATAACTGCTTTGCCGTTACTTATTGCCCATTATGGACTCAGACTATTTTCCGATCATCTCATAGAGTCCCTGGCGCGTAATAATATGCTACACAGTGGCAGTGGGGGTCGCGAAATGCCGATGTATTACTAATGAACCCCAATGATCCGATCGAGGAGGAGGAGCCCTCACTCTTGGTCGCCAGGAGAAGGCGGTACAGCAAGTGGACCAATCGCCATCTCTCATACGGGATAGAGTGTTGCTCCCTCGCGCAAGGCGTGGCCTTTCTACCGGTGCATCTGGTTTACTCCGGCTTCTATAATAAACACGACTCGTCATACGTTGGAGGAAAACGTATTGAAATAAAAAATATACAATGTGACAGGACCCTCCTGAAACAACAGTCCTACGACTCAGTGTGACATTACTGGATACAGAAGTAAATTGTTATTTCGATTTAAAACTTTTGTGACTGCAGGGATATTCATATAATTGGTTCTTTCGGTAAAGTCACGTAGAAGGGAAATAATCAAATAACCAAAATAAATAATAAAATTCTCACGACGTTTCGATTGAACCAAGCAATCATCATCAGGTGTGAAAACCACAGCAAGACCATTTTTAAAAAAGTGGCGATTTTAAAAAAAATGTCTTGCTGTGGTTTTCACACCTGATGATGATTGCTTGTGTTGCAATCGAAACGTCGTGAGAATTTTATTATTTATTTTGTATTTGATTATTTCCTTCTACGTGACTTTACCGAAAGAACCAAGAATATAAATTATTATTATTATAATTAAGGCATATACCGGACACCGGCTATACTTGAACCCGGTTTAATCGCCACTGGACTGTGTGACCCCGCAGGTCTCGGTGCTACACCATGCGTGCGGGTCTCCGCGAGTCTGTGCGTCTCCGCGAGTCTGTGAGTTACTCCGCGAGTCTGTGAGTCTCTCCGCGAGTCTGTGAGTCTCTCCGCGAGTCTGTGATTCTCTCCGCGAGTCTGTGAGTCTCTACGCTGTGAGTCTCTACGCGAGTCTGTGAGTCTCTCCGCGAGTCTGTGAGTCTCTACGCGAGTCTGTGAGTCTCTCCGCGAGTCTGTGAGTCTCTCCGCGAGTCTGTGAGTCTCTCCGCGAGTCTGTGAGTCTCTACGCTGTGAGTCTCTACGCGAGTCTGTGAGTCTCTCCGCGAGTCTGTGAGTCTCTACGCGAGTCTGTGAGTCTCCACGCGAGTCTGTGAGTCTCTCCGCGAGTCTGTGAGTCTCTCCGCGAGTCTGTGAGTCTCTACGCTGTGAGTCTCTACGCGAGTCTGTGAGTCTCTCCGCGAGTCTGTGAGTCTCTACGCGAGTCTGTGAGTCTCCACGCGAGTCTGTGAGTCTGTGAGTCTCCACGCGAGTCTGTGAGTCTCCACGGGGTTCTGTGTGAGTTTCGACGCGAGCCCCGTGTCCTCTGCGTGAGTAGTTGGTGACCGCGATGGCTTTACAGTGACAAGTCGGCCTAACACTGTGGTTAGGAGACTGGAGCCTGGATTCGAACCCAGGGTCTCAGCCGCCCGACCACCTTTAGAATGCTGACTCCTTGCCCACACAGCCTCTCTTTCGTCCTGTGCCACCGCGCTCTCTGGGACTCATCAGCAACATCACCCTTCGCCCGCACCTGATTATCATTTGCGGGTTGTTACCAAGTCCGCAGCCAATCGCTTATCACTGTCAGATCGGCCTCTCGCATCCCCCATACTGCCCAACTAGAGAAATAAAACACACCGCCTGCCTCCAAGAACTCATGAATAATGCGCGTGGCTCTTCCCGCACGGCGTCTTACAGAGGCGGCGACATTAACACTCGCTGCGGACTACGTGTTTACAATGGCATTGAGAGACAGGGCGGCAGCAGCAGGGAGGAGGGTGAGCACGTGGATCAGAGCGGCGGTGTAGCGGTTAGCGCTACGCTGCGCTATGAACCCGGCGACACGGGTTCAATTCCCGCTCACGGCCAACACCAGTGACGATTATCTGAACCGGTCCTGGGCCTTCCCTAGGTCAACTCAGTCTCAAATGAGTACCTGGTGTGGTGTGTAAACATCGCCACTAGGGAGACAAAGGCGGTCGGGCGTGGTGCTGGCCACCCACCTCCTCGTGTACCGTTGCGGCTTTCATAGGTGCTCGCTAACAGCACTTGCCCCTACAGTCTGCTAAGGCTATATGGAGGATTTTTGTCTTTGGTGGTCTGGTGGTGGTCGAGACGAACTTAGAAGTGGCAGCCAAGAGTGGAGAACGCGCGGCCGAGAGGACGTCCAAGCCACAGTGGAGATGGAGCGATTGAATAAAAATTCGCTCGCGCGCTCGGGTTGCGATTAATTGATTTGATGGACGCGTCGTTTGAAAACGATTATTGACGCTCACGGTACACACATCGATCCGTGCGCGCGAAGATTCATTGCTTAGGCGGATGTTGGTTGACCCTGGCTACTGCCGATGACGATGATGAATGTGAACGTTACTTTGAGGCTATCGAGACGAAGGAGACGAAGGAGACGGGACGAGATGACCGAGCAAGCGAGATGGCACCAGTTGATATAAGAAACAAATAACCGATCATTCAACCGAACCGTGACCCGGAATCGTGGTAATTCCTCGAACTTCGTGGGTGGGAGACCGAGGGGTGGGAGGGGAGGGGGTGTCAGTTGTGCGCGGGGGGGGGGGGGGTGTCTGTATCGAGGACGTGCAACGTCTAGGTCGACTGGGCCTGAACACGTGAGCTGAGCCCGCTCGAGGAAAGGGTGGTGGTTAGTGATGGATGGGGAAACAATTGAACCGCGAGCTTCATTCCCGAACATTTCCTCTCCGCCGGCTTCCTTGCCAAAGAATCTTTCCACGGTGTTGGAATACGGTTTTTTTCTTGCGTGTGTGGTGCAGAGTTTGCTAAAATAACACCACCGCTCTACTTAAAGGATGACTGCAAGGATTAGAGACCCGACAGCCGCAAGTCGCACCGACCAAAAAAAAACTTCACGGAGATTTTTGTGGAAGCGAAGTTTTAATGCAGAGAGAGGATCGCAGAGCTCGGAGCGGGGGTGGTGCCACCAGTCCCTCACCGCCACGTGGTTGCTGCCTTCCCGCTCGTCCGTGGTTTCTTCTCGCGCCTCTGAGTCGTCCTCTCTCTCTGAGTCGTCCTCTCTCTCTGAGTCATCCTCTCTCTCTGAGTCGTCCTCTCTCTCTCTGAGTCGTCCTCTCTCCCTGAGTCGTCCTCTCTCACTCTGCGTCATCCTCTCTCTCTGAATCGCCCTCTCTCTCTGAGTTGTCTCTCTCTCTGCGTTGTCCTCTCTCTCTGAGTCGTCCTTCTCTCTCTGAGTCGTCCTCTCTCTCTCTGAGTCGTCCTCTTTCTCTTTGAGCCGTCCTCTCTCTCTCTCTTTGTTAAGAATTGTAAAACACTCAACGTGTTCCTCAATTACGCTGTCTTCAAAAGATATATAATAGGCGACTTTCCAGGCAATGGTCCACTTTCATCGCACTTTTTTCAACGACGCTATGAAGAAGGGCCTTTGCCTGAAACGTCGTTCAGCATATGTTTCCTTTCAAGACCACACACACCGTGTTGTGATTGACGAATGCGTTGAGTCGTGGTGGTTGTTGTTGTGGTCGTTGTTGTGGTTGTTGTTGTGGTCGTTGTTGTGGTCGTTGTTGTGGTTGTTTGTGTATGTGCTTGTGCACCACTGTAAACGCAGCAACAGCGACGGAACCACCACCGCCACCACCACCACCACCACCACCGCCACCAACGCCGCCACCGCCACCACCACCACCAACGCCGCCACGCCACCACCACCCCACCGCCACCGCCGCCACCGCCACCGCCACACCACCACCACCGCCACCACCACCACACCACCACCACCGCCACCACCACCACCGCCACCGCCACCACCACCACCGCCACCCCACCACCGCCACCACCACCACCACCGCCACCACCACCACCACCACCACCACCACCACACCACCACCACCACCGCACCACCACCACCACCACCACCACCACCGCNACCACCACCACCACCACCACCACCACCACCACACCACCACCGCNACCACCACCACCACCACGCCACCACCACCACCACCACCGCCACCACCACCACCACCACCACCACCACGCCACCACCACCACCACGCCACCACCACCACCACCACCGCCACCACCACCGCCACCACCACCGCCCCCAGGGCCAGGGCGGCGGAAGCGGGAGAGAGTCGCGAGCCACGTGGCCCCTGGAAACCGTCGACAGCCGGGAGACAAAGGCGGCCGGGCTGACAGCATCTGGCCTCGGTGCTCTGTGCGAACGCACGAGGGGGGGGCGGGGGCATCGTCTCTGCCCCCCCCCCNTCTCCGCCAATTGCAAATAACCGCGGAGTCGCGTTTATGGCAACTGGAGAGACAAAGACGGCTCGGGGGGCTGTATTTGGCGCTCCGTCTGTGAGCCGGGGACTATTGTAGTTGAGAGACACGAGGGTTTCTGGTGGCGAGCTGACGTGGGGTGGCGAGACGCGTGTGAAGGGATTGTGCGAGTGAGTCGCTGTGTGTGTGTGGGAATGTGTGAATGCGTTTTGGCCTCCCCTAGGTCGACTCAGCCTCAAATGAGTACCTGTTGCGGTGTGTAAACATCACCACTGGGGAGACAAAGGCGGCCGGGCGTGGTGCCGGCCACCCACCCCTCGTGTGCCGCGTCGGCCTTCATAGGTGCTACTCGCTAACAGTGCTTGCCCGACAGTCTGCTACAGGCTCTAGGGGGAATTTTTGTCTTTGTGTGTTGAGCGATTGAATGAGTGAGTGAGTGAATGCGAGTGCCGGCGCGCGTGATTGAGAGTGAGTGGACATGCGTGGTGGGGTGAGCGGATGTGAGTGAGTGAACCGTGCACGTGAATCGAGGTGCGTGTCTGTGAGTGCGAGCGAGCGAGCGAGTGAAAGTGCTCGAGTGTGATCGCTGCTCCGCGTGTGTCGGACGAGTGCAGTGAACGGCAGTGAGCGAACGAGTGGATGTGACGCGTGCGCGCGGCGAGAGAGTGAATGCGAGTGAATGAACCGGAGTGAATTTCTATGTCTCTGCGAATTGATCAGTCGCTCTGGCGATGACTGCCCGCGTTTGCCTCCCCCCCACCCCCCACCCCTCACCCCGGCCGCCTCTCTCCGTGTGCCATCGTCCCGCGGGGCTCGCAGGGCACAGCACAGAGCGCCGCTTGTCCCGCGGGGCCGGGAGTCGCCGTGCCACCCGCGGCACCCTCGCACACACAGAGGCCGCGCTGTCAATCACGGCCACCCCCCCTCTACCCCCCCCCCCCAACACCCCCGCGGCTTCTACAGCAGCAGGAAGACTCCGAGGTCCCTTGGGCCGCGTCTTAACTCATCCCAGATGACGGCGGCTCCTGCTCGATAACCCAACACAAGCCCTCCCACCCCCTCCCCTCGCACCCCCCCCCCGGGTTTTGGACATTCGCGGCCCATTTCACGCGATGTTTCAAGGCTGAGCCCGCGGTGTTGTTGCGCCGAAGCCCTTCGGCTGAAATAACAGCGCGCGGCGAGGCGCCGAGGAGCCGCGCGCGGCCCTGGCGGCTCTCGCGGCTCTCGCGGCCCGCGAGGATTTATGTGGCGAGGCGAGCAGCGGGGGAGAGCACGCCAGCGAGAGCGAGAGATGGAGAGAGATGGAGAGAGGTGGGGGAGTGTAGAGAGATATGGAAGACTTTGACTTTTAAACAACTTTTATTGCCGCCAGCAGCAACAGCACTGGAGGCGATTTCGATATGAAACACACAAAGTCACCAGCAAACAAATGAAATTAAACGCTACAAATGCACGCGCTGTGGCGCGAAAAGGACCGCGCACAACACGAAAAAAAAGCCACGTGGTTGTGGTGTCATCGCGCACGCCACGGTGACGAGCGAGCGCTTCAGAAGGTGAACACCACGAGGGTGCCGTCCACGCTGGTACAGAGAGGGGCTTGTCCGGCTCCCCAGCGTTCGAAGAAGACGTACACATCACCGACACGTATGTGGTACGTGATGTGCTCCAGCCGGAGCCGCGCCTTGAGCAGACCCTGAACACTGGAAGCACAGAGCAGCCGTCAGTGTCACCTTCCAGCATCTTTTTTCTCGTTCTATACACCGCCAACTTCGCCTGAGCACAGGTGAAGTTGGCGAGGTCATGGCGCTTATTGGATGGAAGAGAGAGGAGTGGACAGAGAGATGGAGGAGAGTACAGAGAGAGAGATTCAGAATCTGTATTTATACTGGAGGAATCCGATGAGCTAGCAAGTTATTTTTCATCGATGTCCAGTCGGGGCGGGTCAGACAGTTACAATAACAATTCGATAGAAGTGCAAAGTATAGGAACGGTAATCAAATCACGAACAACTTTTTTTATTTTAACAGGTAAGGCCCACAGAGCTATACAGCTCTTTTCAGGAGCGACCTGGCCACAAATGAAGTGGCTTATCATGTGGAAGTTGATAGCAGCCAAATACTCTAAATGGAGGAGAGGGGAGAAGAGGTAGAGAGATGAAAGAGAGGGAGACTACACAGAGAGATGGAGGAGAGCGAGGTGAGTACAGAAAGAGATGGAGGGGAGGGGGAGAAGTAGAGAAATAGAAATTCAACTGCAAGTCAGCGTCACTCGCATTGATACAATCACGGGCCCAAAGGCCCAAACGCCAAGCAGCCAGCAACAATCAGCACTGTTGAAGTCGTATCGCGTGGTTCGTGTTGAAGTCCGCCCATAGCCGCGGCCGTAGGGATACCGGCCTGAGCAGCGTCGTACAGCAGCAATGTGGTCGCGTTGGGTGCCGGCGATGTTGCCTGACTACCGCAGAGCGAGCGCCACTCGCGTTAGTCGCGGCTCGTGAGCCGGACTCCGACTCGAAGGCGACTCACCTTTGCCTCGGTGCAGCCTCTCCACCTCTCCACCCACACGTTCTCCAGCGCCGCCGCCGCTGTATCGCACGCTCGCACAAACATCGGCATATACCAGCGCTTACTGACTGTCAGACGCTCCTCCACGCCATCCCGTGATGGCGGGGAGGATGCCGTGATACACTCACTCATCATACACTCACTCACACTACCACTGACTCACTCACACATCATACACTGACTCACTCATCGTACACTGACTCACGCACACATCATACACTGACTCACTCACACATCATACACTCACTCACACATCATACACTCACTCACACATCATACACTGACTCACTCATCATACACCGACTCACTCACTCATCATACACTCACTCACTCATCATACACTGACACATTACACTGACTCACTCATACACTCACTCACATCATACACTACTCACTCACACATCATACACTCACTCACACATCATACACTGACTCACTCATCGTACACTGACTCACTCACACATCATACACTGGCTCACTCACACATCATACACTCACTCACACATATACACTGACTCACACATCATACCCTGACTCATTCACACATCATACACTGACTCCCTCATCATACGCTGACTCACTCACACATCATACACTCACTCACACATCACACACTGACTCACTCACACATCATACACTCACTCACTGACTCACATCATACACTGACTCACTCATCATACACTCACTCATCATACGCTGACTCACTCACACATCATACACTCACTCACACTACCACTGACTCACTCACACATCATACACTGACTCACTCATCATACACTCACTCATCATACGCTGACTCACTCACACATCCACTCACTCACACTACCACTGACTCACTCACTCACTCATCATACACTCACTCACACATCACACACTCACTCACACTACCACTGACTCACTCACTCACTCATCATACGCTGACTCACTCACACATCATACACTCACTCACACTACCACTGACTCACTCACACATCATACACTGACTCACTCATCATACACTCACTCATCATACGCTGACTCACTCACACATCATACACTCACTCACACTACCACTGACTCACTCACACATCATACACTGACTCACTCATCATACACTCACTCATCATACGCTGACTCACTCACACATCATACACTCACTCACACTACCACTGACTCACTCACACAATTAACGATATACATGTTATGTATATCGTTTATTGTTAAATTTGAATCAAAGTTCCTATGATTACTGTTGTTACATTATTTTTGTAGCTTTATTTTGGTGATTTCGAAAACATATGGTTAAGCCATGTTTCTTGCGGAAGTGCGGAGTTGGCCTGATAACTTTAATCTAAATTGTCTTATGGTTGTTATTGTTTGAAATGCATCACACTGGGATTTTTGCACACAGCGTTGTAATACGGTGGAGTTTTTTTGAAGATTTGCTGGTTTATCCAGGATGTGTCTGTTGTGCGTCGTCGCTTTAAGATGTTCTCTGTTCATATTTTGTTTATTGCGGTTGCACCCGACTCAAGAGCCGCATGGCTCACAGGGCTACACCTAATAAATGAAGCTTAAAACATCTCTCTTGTCTCGTTTGACTCCCCGAGGGGCCAACAACAAGTAACAAGGCGAGTAATCACGGCTCGCCGCTCTTCTGAACTGCAGTTGCGCAAGGGCGTCGTTGTCTCCGATCACGTGATACTTCTGATCACGTGATACGTCTGATCACGTGATACTTCTGATCACGTGATACTTCTGCCACGCGGGAGAGAGAGACGCGCAAACTCCAAATATACAGCAGCAGCATGCGCCACGGCCGGGATCGAACCCACGTCCTCCTGTATACCAGGCGAGGTAGTTAACATCTCCTAGCGACCGTGATGATGATGATGGTATAACCCATGCCCTCCTGTATACCAGGCGAGGTAGTTAACATTTCCTAGCCACCGTGATGATGATGATGATGGTGTAACCCACGACCTCCTGTATACCAGGCGAGGTAGTTAACATCTCCTAGCCACCGTGATGATGATGATGTAACCCATGACCTCCTGTATACCAGGGGAGGTAGTTAACATATCCTAGCCACTGTGATGATGATGATGGTGTAACCCATGACCTCCTGTATACCGGGCGAGGTAGTTAACATCTCCTAGCCACTGTGATGATGATGATGGTGTAACCCACGACCTCCTGTATACCAGGCGAGGTAGTTAACGTCTCCAAGCCACTGTGATGATGATGGTGTAACCCACGACCACCTGTATACCAGACGAGGTAGTTAACATCTCCTAGCCACTGTGATAATGATGATGGTGTAACTCACGACCTCCTGTATACCAGGCGAGGTAGTTAACATCTCCTAGCCACCGTGATGATGATGATGGTGTAACCCACGACCTCCTGTATACCAGGGCAGGTAGTTAACATATCCTAGCCACTGTGATGATGATGGTGTAACCCATGACCTCCTGTATACCAGGCGAGGTAGTTAACATCTCCTAGCCACTGTGATGATGATGATGATGTAACCCACGACCTCCTGTATACCAGGCGAGGTAGTTAAAATCTCCTAGCCACTGTGATGGTGATGATGGTGTAACTCACGACCTCCTGTATACCAGGCGAGGTAGTTAACATCTCCTAGCCACTGTGATGATGATGATGATGGTGTAACCCACGACCTCCTGTATACCAGGCGAGGTAGTTAACATCTCCTAGCCACTGTGATGATGATGACGATGGTGTAACCCACGACCTCCTGTATACCAGGCGAGGTAGTTAACATCTCCTAGCCACCGCGGCGCTGAGCGAGTCACCCCAAGTTGACTCTCTCATCGATGCAGCCGCACGTGCCTCGCCATATGACCGCCGCGTTTTCGGGGTCGCCCCTTAAGGATTAAAGGGGGGCGGCGGGGAGGGCCTGTTAAGAATCGAGAGAACCCTCGAGCCCCCCACCGTCGAGCCCCACGCCGACGAGGAGGGGGGGGGGGCTGGGCGGGAGTCGGGGGATCAGGAGACTCGACCGCGTCGGGAGCTCGAGTTTCAGCAGCAGCAGCAGCAGCAGCAGCAGCAGCAGCAGCAGCAGCAGCAGCAGCAGCAGCAGCAGCAGCAGCAGCAGCAGCAGCAGCAGCAGCAGCAGCAGCAGCCAGCAGCAGCNAGCAGCAGCCAGCAGCAGCAGCAGCAGCAGCAGCAGCAGCAGCAGCAGCAGCAGCAGCAGCAGCAGCAGCAGCAGCAGCAGCAGCAGCAGCAGCAGCAGCAGCAGCAGCAGCAGCAGCAGCAGCAGCAGCAGCAGCAGCAGCAGCAGCAGCAGCAGCAGCAGCAGCAGCAGCAGCAGCAGCAGCAGCAGCAGCAGCAGCAGCAGCAGCAGCGCAGCAGCAGCAGCAGCAGCAGAGCAGCAGCAGCAGCAGCAGCAGCAGCAGCAGCAGCAGCAGCAGCAGCAGCAGCAGCAGCAGCAGCAGCAGCAGCAGCAGCAGCAGCAGCAGCAGCCCAGCAGCAGCAGCAGCAGCAGCAGCAGCAGCAGCAGCAGCAGCAGCAGCAGGGGCAGCAGCAGCAGCAGCAGCAGCAGCAGCAGCAGCAGCAGCAGCAGCAGCAGCAGAGCAGCAGCAGCAGCAGCAGCAGCAGCAGCAGCAGCAGCAGCAGCAGGCAGCAGCAGCAGCAGCAGCAGCAGCAGCAGCAGCGCAGCAGCAGCAGCAGCAGCAGCAGCAGCAGCAGCAGCAGCAGCAGCAGCAGCAGCAGCAGCAGCAGCAGCAGCAGCAGCAGCAGCAGCAGCAGNACAGCAGCAGCAGCAGCAGCAGCAGCAGCAGCAGCAGCAGCAGCAGCAGCAGCAGCAGCAGCAGCAGCAGCAGCAGCAGCAGCAGCAGCAGCAGCAGCAGCAGCAGCAGCAGCAGCAGCAGCAGCAGCAGCAGCAGCAGCAGCAGCAGCAGCAGCAGCAGCAGCAGCAGCAGCAGCAGCAGCAGCAGCAGCAGCAGCAGCAGCAGCAGCAGCAGCAGCAGCAGCAGCAGCAGCAGCAGCAGCAGCAGCAGCAGCAGCAGCAGCAGCAGCAGCAGCAGCAGCAGCAGCAGCAGCAGCAGCAGCAGCAGCAGCAGCAGCAGCAGCAGCAGCAGCAGCAGCAGCAGCAGCAGCAGCAGCAGCAGCAGCAGCAGCAGCAGCAGCAGCAGCAGCAGCAGCAGCAGCAGCAGCAGCAGCAGCAGCAGCAGCAGCAGCAGCAGCAGCAGCAGCAGCAGCAGCAGCAGCAGCAGCAGCAGGAGCAGCAGCAGCAGCAGCAGCAGCAGCAGCAGCAGCAGCAGCAGCGCAGCAGCAGCAGCAGCAGCAGCAGCAGCAGCAGCAGCAGCAGCAGCAGCAGCAGCAGCAGCAGCAGCAGCAGCAGCGGGGGAGCAGCAGCAGCGGCAGCAGCAGGGCAGCAGCAGCAGCAGCAGCGCAGCAGCGGGGGGGGGGGCGCAGCGCGGGGGCAGCAGGGCAGCAGAGCAGCAGCAGCAGCAGCAGCAGCAGCAGCAGCAGCAGCAGCAGCAGCAGCTCCTGCTGAGTGAGGGGAAGGGCCGACATTCCTCCTCCACCACCACCACCACCCCCTCTCCTAGAAGCCCCCCCCCCACCGCCCCCCTCACATCCCCACAGCACGGATGAACCCCGGGCTCGATCGCCGCTGCTGCTGCTGCTGCCTGTGCCCCGTGCCCCGTGACACAGAAACAGTAGCGGGATGTTGCCGACGCAGGGGTCACAGAGGTCGCCCCCTTGCTTCGTCACGGAGCGCCGAGGTCCAGGACTCGGCTCCACGTGGCTCCACGTGGAGCCACGTGGAGCCACGTGGAGCCTCATTGAGCCGAGTGCTGGGCACCGAGTTCCAGCACTCGGCTGCAGGAGGCTCCTCGTGTGGTCCCGGGTTTCGCGGCAGCCCGTGCCTCTCACTCGCGTCCTGTTCACATCAAACCCCGAGCCAACGGAGAGAGCTCGGCACCTTGCGCTCATTCGAGTGACAAATTACTCAGCCGAGTATCGGTTCGAGTCGTCGACCAAATCGGAAAACACGAACAGAGTGTGCCGCTGGACGGGAGGTGATGGGCGCGGCTTGGTGATGATAACGCGTCGCTCTGGGTGTGACTTGTAAGGGGGGTTTCCCGCTTTCAGGAGGTGGCGTTCCTGGACGACCGCTGTTTGTTTTAAAGGAGGCCGAGGAATCGACCGCGAGCGGCGTGGCCGACGAGACCGCGCGCTCCGTGAAGCCTTCGCCTGCCGCCTGTCCCGTCTCGAGCGCAGCCATGACGGGCTACGTACGGTGCGCAGGAAGTTCAACATCCGGGGCATACATAAAGAGATGGAGCATTGCGTGCAGGGTGGCCGACAAACAAAACCAATAATCTGTAGCTCGAGTCTCCTGGCTGGCTGCTGTGCTGGGCTCCTCTCCACCCCGACAGTCACTATGTTGTTGTTCGTGGCTGCTTCGGGGCCATTGCTACCGAAACTAGCCGGGTAGCTGGCTACACGGGATCTTCCGTGTACGTTTGGGAGACGTTTAACAACAACAATAATGATGATGATGACGATAGAAAGATAGATAGAAGACTCACCACGGTTCATTTAAAATCGCTCTCACTTTTCCATTTGTGCTCCTATGAATGCAATTCTTTCGCCAGAATATTACGTAGAGAATATTAGATTTTTTAAATCATCCTCACAATCCAAATGATCTCGTCAATTTCATAATTTCATAAACAAGCAGATGAGTCGTAGTGCTCCGAGTACAGGAGGATTGTGAGAAGAGTATGCCAGTGACGGCTGGCGATGCGAGTCGGGGTTCCTACCGCCCCGACACACAGAGGAGCCATTCCTGGACAGCAACATGCGATGGTCACGACTCTGAGCGTCGTGAGATCGGGACGTAAATAAAACTCAGTTTTATGGCGCCATTCACACAAGGCCTCAGAGAGATTTACAACACAATTCCAGTAAAAAAAAAACACCTTAACATTAAAACTAGCAGTCTAACAACCCCTCACACAGAGGAAATAAAATAAATGTTGTTTTTAGACGAGCCTTAAAAACCTGGACTGACGGAGCGTCCCGAACGGACTGGGGCGTAGAGACATTCCACAAAGCGAGGCGCCTTGCGACTCGATGCTCTGTCACTACCCACTGCACGCCGATGTGGTGGTGCTTCATACTCTCGCAATGCACGACATCCCCCAGCTTTGACAAAACCACCAACTCCACAGAGTTCGACTTGCGAGCCCTGTGATTGCTTACATACCTTTTGAGGGGGGGAGGGTAGGAATTAGGCAAAGTGCAGTTGAATCGCAGGATCGTGAGAGCCGGCGATGGCTTCGGGAGGCCTTAGTCCCGCAGTGGATAGATCGTGGATGCTCACGTTGATGTTGGTGATTGGGTCTGTTGTTGTTGTTGTTATTACTACCCACTTCCTGTTCACTGGGGGGACAAAAGCGGCATTGTCTCACGGAGTCCGGCCAACACTGAACCTGGGCTGATGACGATGACACAGATCAAGGGGCCCTTGATCCTGGTGATATCCTGGTGATATCCTGGTGATAACCCAACACGGATGTGAAGGAATGCAAAGGTCCGCACAAATGGGTTCACGAACTGCCATCCTCTGGCCCCACCACTATAACAACCCATACACACCACATACACCCCCATACACCCCATACACACCTCATACACACCCCATATACACACCCCATACACACCCTATACACATACTCTTAGTTTTTTCGTAAAGTCACGTAGGTATTTTTTTTATATATGTATAAAATAATACAATAATAAAAATAATAAAAATCACGACGTTTCGGAGGCAACACAAGTCTCCGTCATCAGGTACACACCCTATACACACACTGTACACACACCATATACACCCCATATACACACCCTATACACATACCCTATACACACACACCCTATACACACACCCTATACACACACCCTATACACACCCCCATACACACCCTAGACACACACTATACACACCCTATACACACACCCTAGACACACACACCCTATACACACACACTGTACACACACCCTATACACAGCCTATACACACACCCTATACACACACACACTGTACACACACCCTATACACACCCTATACACATACACCCTATACACACACACACACACTGTACACACACACACTGTACACACACCCTATACACACGCACCCTATACACACACACACACACTATACACACACCCTAGACATTGACCACATATACCCCACTCCAGACATTGCCCCTCTCCACACCGCCTCCCGGTCGCGGTAGCCGCGTGAATTGGGGATAACAACTCCGCGTGGACACGAGACCCTGATGCGAGCTCCAAGTTCCGAGCTCCAAGTTCGGAGCTCCAAGTTCGGAGCTCCAAGTTCGGAGCTCCAAGTTCCGAGCTCTGTGCTCCGAGCTCCAAGTTCGGAGCTCCAAGTTCCGAGCTCCAAGTTCGGAGCTCCAAGTTCCGAGCTCTGTGCTCCGAGCTCCGAGTTCGGAGCTCCAAGTTCCGAGCTCCAAGTTCGGAGCTCCAAGTTCGGAGCTCCAAGTTCCGAGCTCTGTGCTCCGAGCTCCAAGTTCGGAGCTCCAAGTTCGGAGCTCCAAGTTCCGAGCTCTGTGCTCCGAGCTCCGAGTTCGGAGCTCCAAGTTCCGAGCTCCAAGTTCGGAGCTCCAAGTTCGGAGCTCCAAGTTCCGAGCTCTGTGCTCCGAGCTCCGAGTTCGGAGCTCCAAGTTCCGAGCTCCAAGTTCGGAGCTCCAAGTTCGGAGCTCCAAGTTCCGAGCTCTGTGCTCCGAGCTCCAAGTTCGGAGCTCCAAGTTCGGAGCTCCAAGTTCCGAGCTCTGTGCTCCGAGCTCCGAGTTCGGAGCTCCAAGTTCCGAGCTCCAAGTTCGGAGCTCCAAGTTTGGAGCTCCGCGCTCCGAGCTGCGAGCTCCGCAGTCCGCGCTCCGAGCTCCAAGTTCCGAGCTCCGAGTTCGGAGCTCCGAGTTCGGAGCTCCAAATTCAGAGCTCCGCGCTCCGAGCTCCGAGCTCCGCGTTTGGAGTCGGAACGAGCGAGGTCTGGCATCAATGAGTGCGCGTGCCTCGCGGGCGCTCCTTCGTCATGAGCGCGTGTGGAAGTTGTCATTGTGAAGGAGCAGAGGTGCAGGAGGCAGGAGGAACTCCTAGGAGATAGGGGAGGGGAGGAGCAGGAAGGGGTCGAGGTGGAGGAGGTAGGAGAGGAGGTAGAGGTGGAGGAGGTAGAGGTGGAGGCGGCAGATGAGGAGGGGTAGAGAACGAGATAGATGAGGAGGATGAGGCGGAGGGGGAGGTTGAGGAGGAATATAGGAGGAGGTAGAGGAGGAGGTAGAGGAGGAGGAAGTGAGGAGGTGAAGGAGGTAGAGGAAGTAGAGGAGGAGGTAGAGGAGGAGGCAGAGGAGGAGGTAGTGGGAGTCGATGAGGTGGAGGAGGAGGTAGAGGAGGAGGCAGAGGAGGAGGTAGAAGAGGAGGCAGAGGAGGAGGTAGTGGGAGTCGATGAGGTGGAGGAGGAGGTAGAGGAGGAGGAGGTAGAAGAGGAAGTAGAGGAGGAGGTAGAGGAGGAGGTAGAGGAGGAGGCAGAGGAGGAGGTAGTGGGAGTCGATGAGGTGGAGGAGGAGGTAGAGGAGGTAGAGGAGGTAGAAGAGGATGTAGAGGAGGAGGTAGAGGAGGAGGTAGAGGAGGCAGAGGAGGAGGTAGTGGGAGTCGATGAGGTGGAGGAGGAGGTAGAGGAGGAGGAGGTAGAGGAGGAGGAGGTAGAGGAGAGAGAGGCCCCCTTGAGTGAGAATCCCCGCGCGTCGTGAATCTGCGCTCCGCGTGCTGAGCCGTCAGGGAGCCGCGACTCCGACTCGTGCCCCCGCGGCACTCGAGAGGGAGAGAGACGCGCGGCACCTCCAGAGGGAGAGAGACGCCGCGTGCCGCTCTCTTCCTGGCGGCCGCGGCCCTTGACCGCGGGGGGGGGGGGGTCCCGGGCCCCGTGCGACAAATAAACAGCGGGGGTGGGACGAGGAGTACGGGGGGTGGGACGAGGAGTACGGGGGTGGGAGGGAGGGGTGGCTACCCCCTTTTCCTTCCTTCCTCGTCCTATGTGGGTCCTGTACAGGTAGCGGGGGGGCGAGGGGGGGGGGGTCACGCGTGACGCTTTGAAGGGCCCCTGCGCCATGACCCGTGATGCGGAACGTGCTGTGGAGGTGGGGGTGGAGGAGGTGGAGGTGGTGGAGGAGGTGGAGGAGGAGGAGGTGGAGGAGGAGGTGGAGGAGGTGGAGGAGGAGGTGGAGGAGGAGGAGGAGATGATTGCGGTGATGACATCACCTCCACCTCGTGCCGATGCGCGGTCTGGAGCCTCAACTCCCACGGGACGGGGGAGGGGGCATCGCGCCCCACGCACCACGCTCACCACCCTCACCACGCTCACCACACACACCACACACACACACACCACGCTCACCACGCTCACCACACACACCACGCTCACCACGCACCACGCTCACCACCACCACACTCACCACGCTCACCACACTCATCACGCTCACCACACTCACCACGCTCACCACGCTCACCACGCTCAACACGCGCACCACACTCACCACGCTCACCACGCTCACCACGCTCACCACGCACACCACGCTCACCTCACTCACACGCTCACCACGCGCACCACGCTCACCACGCGCACCACGCGCACCACGCTCACCACGCGCACCACGCGCACCACGCTCACCACGCTCACCTCACTCACACGCACACACGCTCACCACGCTCACACGCGCACCACGCTCACCACGCGCACCACGCTCACCACACTGTTGGGGGGCGGTGGTGTAGTGGTTAGCGCGCTGCGGTACGAACCCGGCGACCCGAGTTCGATTCCCGCTCACGACCAACACCGGTGACGATTATCTGAACCGGTCCCGGTGCTCCCCTAGGTCGACTCAGCCTGAAATGAGTACTTGCTGCGGTGTGTCAATTGGCAACTCGTGTGCCGTGGCGGCCTTTATAGGTGCTCGCCAACAGCACTCGCTGCAAAAGCTCGTGAAGGCTACACGGGGGATCTTTGTCTTTGCCACTCCGCACCCCCCGCCCCCGCTCCGCGCACCTGAGCTCGCGTTACAGGTGAGCGCCTCTCCTCCTGCGCGACACGGAATGTGTCAATCACGGGGACTGATGACGCTCTGCACCTCCTCCCCATCACCCCCCCCCCTATCACCGCATCAGCCCCCATCACCCTCCCCCTCGGGTCCCTCCCCATCACCCACCTCTCATCACCTCCCCCTCCCTCGTGCGGGGGCACGGGTCCAGGGCGTGGGAAAGAAATGACAGCCGGTAGGGGCTCGGGATGTTTGCTGCTGCTGCTGCTCAAAATCCTCTTCCTCCTGCTGCTGCTGCTGCTACTGCTGCTGCTCAAAATCCTCCTCCTGCTGCTCAAAATCCTCCTCTGCTGCTGCTGCTCAAATCCTCCTCCTGCTGCTGCTGCTCAAAATCCTCCTCCTTCTGCTACTGCTGCTCAAAATCCTCCTTCTGCTGCTGCTGCTCAAATCCTCCTGCTGCTGCTCAAAATCCTCCTCCTCCTGCTGCTGCTGCTGCTCACAATCTCCTGCTGCTGCTGCTCTGTCGGAAGTGGGGAGCGGTGGTGCAGTGGTTCGCGCTGTCATTGCTACTGATGGTGGTGTTACTCCTGCTGGTACAGTGCTGCTGCTGCTGCTGCATCTACTGCTGCGGCTGCGCACCCGTGCTCTGGTCGATGCTGGTACAGCTGCTGCGTGTTATGTTGTTGCAGATGCTACTGCAGGTGACAGCCGCCGATGCTACAGCTGCTGCTACTGCTGCGGTACAGCTGCTGCTGCTGCTGGTGTCGTCGTTGTTATTGGTATCGCTGCTGTTGCTGCTACTGCTGCTGCTGATGATGATGCGGTTCACTGCGCAGCTGTTGTGGTCGATGGGGTGGTCGCGACGTGTCGGGGCGAGATGAGGATGAGGAGTCACAGAGCGAAGCCGCCAAATTTGAAAGAGATCTCTCCCGCGCTCCCATTAGCGGCTCAAGTTATCAGCGACGACAGCGAAATCTCCTCCTGAACACCCCCCCCACTCCCCCTCGACTACTGCCCGGCCTCCCACACATCACCACCTCCTTCACTCGCTCCTCCTGCCGTGCCGAGGAGGGAGCCCCCACTGAGGCCAGAGCCGAGGAGGAGTTGGGAGGAGGCGGGAGGAGACCGCAGGAGGTGAGGGGGGCAGACAGGAGGAGCCGGGAGAGGCGTGTTTGGTGATCGAGCCGGGAAGAGATGAAGTATGTACACACACAAGGTGTCGGAGGAGGCACGGGGAGACAGCAGCAGCTGCTGACGACGAGAGCCTCACGCGTGCCTTCGTCACACCTGCCCACATCCCTAACCTCCCGTATCGCTCACCTCTTCACCTCCCTCACCTCCTCACACCCCTCACCTCCCCACACCCCCCCACACCTCCCCAGAATTCCACTGCCAGGCACCGCACCCCAAAAACCCGTCTCAACAATCCGAGACCTCTCCCTTGGCTTCCCAACGCAATCCGGGTTTGAGGGCGGTGCTGCTCAAATTCCAGCGCTGCAGCTGCCCGCCGTGACCAACCATCCGGCGCGTGTAGCGCGGAGCTGCCTGATTTGCGTCTGCACGGGAAGGACCGATGGACCTGAGCATCGCAGCTCTTGAGACACCGACGCGGGCTGGTCGGGACCGCGGCCCGGGTCCCATCTCGGCCCCCCCATCCCTCCCCCGCGGGGTTGCCCGGTAAGACATCTGCTCGCCGTCAGGGCCTCGCAAGATCCTGGGCCACGCCAGGCTGGGTTAGTCCTGACAAAGCCAAAGCGCTTCGCCTGACCGCTCCAATTAGGCGGCCGTCAGATCTCCCCGCCTCGAGAGCCCGAACTCCACCTCCAGGGAGCTCCCCGTGCCAGGGCCCGGCTCCCCCCTCCCTCCCCCCCTCCCTCCCCCATCCATGCTCGCCCCAACACGGTCCCAACTCCCACACCCCCTCGCCCCCACTAACCCCGTGTGTTGTGAACCCTGTCCGCGCTCCCCTCGCGGCGCGCACAGGAATGTGTGGAAATTGCTGAGGTCAGAGACGGCCCTGCCGCCGGCACGGCCGCGTCGGTGAGCGAGGCGAGGGCCTGGAGCGAGGGAACATCGCGAGATCCTGGCCGCCGTTCAGCAGCGAGCACCATCCTCATAACCACCACCATCATCGTTCTCATCACCACCACCACCATCATCGTCATCACCACCATCCTCATCACCACCATCATCATCCTCATCATCCTCATCATCACCACCATCATCGTTCTCATCACCACCACCACCATCCTCATCATCCTCATCACCACCACCATCATCATCGTCATCACCACCATCATCATCGTCATCACCACCATCATCGTCCTCATCACCACCATCCTCATCACCACTATCCTCATCATCATCACTACCACCACCTTTATCATCATCCTCATCACCACCATCATCATCACCACCACCTTCATCATCATCCTCATCACCACCATCATCGTCCTCATCACCACCACCACCATCATCCTCATCACCACCATCCTCATCATCATCACCACCACCACCTTTATCATCTTCATCACCACCATCATCATCGTCATCCTCATCACCTTCATCATCATCCTCATCACCACCATCATCGTCCTCATCATCATCATCCTCATCACCACCATCCTCATCATCATCCTCATCACCACCACCACCATCATCCTCATCACCACCATCCTCATCATCATCACCACCACCTTCATCATCATCCTCATCACCACCATCATCGTCCTCATCATCATCATCCTCATCACCACCATCATCATCCTCATCACCACCATCATCATCCTCATCATCACCATCATCATCATCCTCATCAGCACCACCACCATCATCCTCACCATCATCATCCTCATCACCACCATCATCATCCCATCACCATCGCGAGCGCGGTGAGTGGCGGGCCGAGCCTTCTCCCCTCCTTTTCAGGAACACCCGCCACCCGCCCCAGTCCCGGATCAAACTCTCACCCCCACACACATCTTCGGGCTACAACGCTCCACTCAAATCCACAAAATTCAACTCCCAACTTCAAACCCGACTCACACTCCGGATCCAATTTCAACTCCGGGCAGCGGTGACTCCAGCAGCGGACAGCAGGCACCGGGCGAGGGGGGGGGTCAATCTAATATCGGCCGTGAAGAGGGCAACTTCACTCACATTGGAGTGAGACCGGAGGCCGAGGAGGACGAGGGTCGACTGTGCAGCTGCAGTGGCATCTGGCAAAGCGAAGGAAGCGAAGGCGAAGTGTTGGTCTGTGAGTGGGGAGGGTGGGGTTGGGGGGGTGGCGGCACACGTGGGGTTACTGTGGTCATCAGAGGGGCACCCTCGCCCGGCACGGTGACCACTCACTCGTCGAGGACTCGACGGCCACGTGCAGCAGCCTCCTGAGGAGGAGTCGTCACCGCCAGCCGGGCCCAGAGGGTGGCCGCGCAGAGGGGACGGATGGCGCGCAGGGAATGTGAATGAGGCGGGAGATGAAGAACAAGGAGCAGAATAAAGAGTAGAAGGGAGACGAGGAGGAGGAGTGTGGCGGTGAGGCTCGGGACGCGACCTCGATTGCAGCTCCCGAATCTCCACCACCGCGGAGTGCTCGGAGCGCCTCGTGCGTCGAGGTTGAACCCGAGCGTCGCGGCTCCTGGTTGCATTAAAAGCGGAGTGCGCCGAGACACCCGAAATCCATTCCTCACCACCACCACCATCAAGCAGCAGCCCCGGCCGCTGCGATCGCCTCCTCCTCCTCCGCGCCGGTGGGAGCGGCGAGATGCGGAGATTAGAGGCGAGACTCGCGACTCATAAATCTCACTCAGCGGGCCGCGCCGCGCTCCTCAAGCCCTTGGTTTTATTTTCCTGTTTCTGACAGCGCGGAGACGGCGGAGCCGGACTGCCCCCTCCTCCCCCGCTCGACCCCCGATCTCCCCCAGCCTCCCTCTGTCTGTCGCTGCCTACCCAAGTCTCCCCCCCCCGCACTCTCCCTCCGCCTCCACCACCCACCCTCGGCTTCCATCTCCCTCCCTTGACCGTGCCCACCCCCAACCTCCTCCCTGCCTCAAAGCCCCCCCACCACCCACTCCCTCTCCTCCCGCCCGTCTTCGCCGTGAACTCTGCTCATCTACGCTCCCATCACCTCCTGTCCCTCCAACCCCGCGGTGTGTTATTTCTCGCGGCACCCCTGGGGGTGAGTGGTGTAGCGGCAAGGCGGGGGGGGGAGTAAAGGTGGGTGGGGTGGGGGGTCCCCGTAGAGATCAGCTGTCAGTCATCCCGTGCTGCTGCTGCTGCTGCTCATCGTGGTTGAGTGGGGGGGGNCAGTGGACGGTGGAGCGCTCTGGGGGTAACTCGGAGATCCCTTTCGCGAGTTCACAAAAACCCCGCCTCCTGCCCCCTCGCAGTCCTGCCCATAGACCCCCCCACACCCCCACACCCCCCCCCTCGTCTCCCCCGGGCCCCACCCCCGCATTCCTGCTCGGTATCGGGTTCGCGTCTCGCCTCTCCCGGAGCCGAGCGGGTCGCGTCGTCCCCGCTCGGGTTTCGCGCCCGCCACCACGGACCCGTGACCGGGGATCAAACTCAGTCGCTCCAACAACGAGGGTGCCCGCTCGTCACGTGGTCAACGAGAGCAGTGGTGGACATTCCATGTTCCCATGGCGAGAGCTTCGTCGATAGTGGTGTTTATTTGATCGACCCAGAGGGGATGATGATGATGCTGAGTCGACCCCGCCCCGTCCAGGATCTGAACTCGCGACCTTCTGAGTGCTCGGCCCACCGTGCCAAGTGTCACGTGATGGTCACCGCGCGGCTCTCTTGCATCGGTCACATGCTCACGTCGCTACGGCCGCAGAAGCGTCTCCGCATTGACCTCCGTCCAGCCGTGGGTAGACCATGGTGGTGGTGACAGCGTGGAGAGATGCGTGCTCGGAATGACACCGGGAGGCAGGATGACGGAGACGTGAATGGGAGGCCACGCGCAGCTTCAACTCAACCTGCTGAGCGAGCGTGAGCTGCGGCTGCGGGGCAGGGACGCGTCACGGCCCGCGGTCGAGACTAACGACGGAGCGGCAGCCGAGGAGTGGAATCCGCTCCGAGTGGGGCGCGTCCAGCGGGGAGACGGAGCGACGATGGAATCGGCTCGTGCGCAGCGAGCGCCGTGCGAATCGCGACGGGGTTGGCGGCAGCGGCGGCTTGTGGAGGCCTTCATCCAGCGGCGGAGAGACCACGGCTGGCGAGGACACCGCCACTCCCCAGGGTGGCACCAGGGTGGCACCAGGGTGGCACCAGGGTGGCACCAGGGTGGCACCAGGGTGGCACCAGGGTAGCACCGGCGGACCGCTCCTGCCTGGGTCAGCGGAGCGACCCGCGCCACGCACGTCACCACCACCGGTGACGTCACCACTACCGGCTCACCTGTCTCGATAGCCGGTGACGTCACCACTACCGGCTCACCTGTCTCGATGGCCGGTGACGTCACCACCTCGTGAGTTCATTCAACCCTTTCGCCTGTGTCACTGGCCGGTGACGTCACACTCCCTCCCCCCNACGTAACACGAACCAGTGACGTCACCGCCGCCTCACCTGTCCCACTAACCCGGTGACGTAACTCACTTCACCTGTGTCGTTCGGCCATTGCGCTGTGACGTCACCGCTCGCCCTTTGCCTTTGATTGGTCGCTTCTAATTAAACTCTGCGGCAAATCGGTTCATGACCCCCCCATCTCCCGTCTTCAACCCCCGTCTCCCCCCCCCCCCCACCAGATGTGTCAAGATCCGGGCAGGAGTCGGAGCTTACGCGCGTCTGTGATCTACCAGCGCGGGGGTTGGTGGACCGCGTAGAGATTCGTCAATGCCGCTGTTGCTGCTGTTGCCGCTGTTGCTGCTGTTGCTGCTGTTGCTGCTGTTGCTGTTGCCGCTGTTGCCGCTGTTGCTGCTGCGAGCTGCCCAGGGGGATGGTAGCACAGCAAGCGGGATGTTCGTAGAACCAACCACGCGTGGCGGACCTCCGAGTTGCAAGTTGTTATCACAGTTGGCTACGTACGGCGCGAAAGAAGTTCAACATCCGTACGAGCAGCTCGTCTGCACTCGGGATCTTTCCTCCGACACGAAACAAAAAATAAACCGACGATTGTGGCGAGGAATTGTTAAAGACGCTCCGACGCAGCGGGGCGCACGCGGCGCGGGGAGACCCTCGCCCAGCAGTGGATTGAACAAGTCCCGTACTCGGGATATGAAATCCGTGTTCGGCTTGGAGGGGCAGCGCGTGACGACCTCACCGAACCCCCTAAAGGGGGGCTCCGGGGCATCTCCCCCACCCGACCCACCTCCCCCGCCCCCCCCTGAGAGACGCGTGGTGCCGGCCTCCTGGCTCAGCACAGGGGGGGGGGGCTCGCCGATCCACTGCTATGGAGACGGTGGCGCGGTTCGCACGAGGCGAGGGATGGAAGAGATGGAGGGAGGAAGCGGAGAGAGGGAGTTGGGAGGGAGGAGGAGGAGCGAGGGGATGTGAGGAAGGGGATGAGGGAGGGGGGAGTCGCTTCAAATTAAGCGCTCAAGAGAAGCGCTCCTGGCACGGAGTGGAGCGTTCACACTTCCCCCCCTCCTCCACCCCCTCCTCGCCGCAGACTTGTGTCGTAAACCCCTAATTGTGTTTTAATCGCTCCAGCGTGCGGGGCCACGCGGCTCAGACGAGGGGAGCGGGGGAGCCGGGACAGCGGACCCTGGGACCCCAATACCCCGTGCCCCCCCCCCTCCAATATCCAGGCCCCCCCCCTTAACTATCTTCCAAACTCGGGGACCCCACACACAGGAACCCCCCGAGCTTATAGACTCCAAGCAGGCGGTTGCCGCGTGCTCCACGCGTCCTCCCACCACCATTCTCAGCTCCCCCGCCGCCCCCTCGTGCCCCCCCCCCATCTCTCTCCCCGCCCCCGCCCTGGGCTCACGGGGCTGGGAAAGCGATTAGCGGAAACCCGATCGCGTCCCGTCAGCCCGCGGCAACGCCGAGATTGATGCGCGCGGATTTACGCGACGCAGCCAATGTCCAGCGCTGCCTCGACACGGGTTTACCCGACAACATCGCATCATCGTCATCGTCGTCATCATCATCAGCGCCACCATCGCTCGTGACCAATCCACTGCTGGGCGAAGGCATCCCCCAATACGTCGCCATCTCTCTCTCTCGCGGTCGCGCCGTGAAGCGATCCGCCGAGCGTCTCCCTGCGGCGCACGGGCGATTGCGCCGCGGTCTCACGATCTGCCGAGCTGAGCCCTCGGTTCCGCGTTCTTGTCTTGATTGTGGTCTTGGTTGTGGCGTTGGTTGTGGTGTTGGTGATGTTGATTGTGGTGTCGATTGTGGTCTTGGTTGTGGTGTGGGTGATGTTGATTGTGATGCTGGCGGTGCTGATTGTGGTGCTGTGACGTTTGGGATTCCAGTTGTTCACGATCATTTGTGTCGTGTTAAGTTGTGGCACGCCCCAGTGTCTTCGTTGGACGTGTGCGCGCCTGCGTGTTGCTCGTGGCCATTGTGTCCACGTGTTGTTGTGCTGTTTGTGTTGCTCGTTAAGCGCTGCCACTGAGTGATTTGCAAGTGGCGCGCGTCGCTCCCAAAGCAAATGTTAGTCAGCCCGCGGCTGCGTCTCCTGGGTCGGCGAGGCCGGGAGGGGGGTATATTGGGGGGTGGTGGGGGGTAGACTGGGGAGGCCCGAGGGTGTAAGGGGGCAGACGGGGGTGGGGGGCTGCTGCAAGTGCCCGGACTCCGCCGGCCGCGGTGTCAAGTTTCGCGGTTCGCGTCGGGACCCGCGCCCGGGGTCGTGGCGGCCAATCCGCGTGTCCGGGAGTCGCCGCGTTCCCGCGAGGCCCCCAGGCCGACGCGGCACGGCGGCCAGCCGCGAGACGACCCGAGGCCTCGGACCCGGGAGCCTGGCCCCGTGAGAGCGGCCCGGCCCGTGGAGGTCCCCGCTGCGTCTCGTCGCGCTGCCGGGAAAGCGCGACTCGTTCGGGGGAGACGAGGAGCGGCCGCGTGAGCGAAGAGGAGGAGGAGGAGGGACGGGAGGCGAAAGAGAGAGAGGGGGAGAGGGAGGAGAGAGGGAGGGGAGAGGGAGGAGAAATAGAGAGAGAGAGAGTCAGAGGGGAGAGGATCTACAGAGAGGGAGGAGATATGAGAGCGAGGAGGAGAACTCGCGAAGAGATGAGAACAGCAAGAGGGTGGAGATAGCTCGAGAGAAGAGTCCGAGGAGAGACTGAGACAGAGACGATCGTGAGACGGGGCGGCGGGGGGAAGAGAAAAGGGAGAGACGGAGTAAAGAGAGCGGCAGAGGGGAGAGAGAGTGAGCGTGGATAGAACGAGGGAGGGGTAGAGGCTCTGAGATAGGAGCAGAGGGAGCAGGAGGAAGCGGAGGGTGCGAGACGAGGCGAGGAGGACGAGGCGCGCGAGACTCGAGCAGAGGAGGAGGAGGGGGACGAGTCTCGTGAAGGAAGAAGAAGAAGAAGATCGTCCCTCCTCTCCGCGTGGCGCGCGTCGGGGGAGGGGGGGAGAGGCACCATGTCCTCCTGCCGTCGTTCGGCTTCACGCAGGAGCAGGTGGCGTGCGTGTGCGAGGTGCTGCAGCAGGGAGGCAACATCGAGCGCCTGGGCCGCTTCCTGTGGTCGCTGCCCGCGTGCGAGCACCTGCACAAGAACGAGAGCGTGCTCAAGGCGAAGGCCGTGGTGGCCTTCCACCGGGGCAACTTCCGCGAGCTCTACAAGACGCTGGAGAGTCACCAGTTCTCGCCGCACAACCACCCCAAGCTGCAGCAGCTGTGGCTCAAGGCGCACTACACGGAGGCGGAGAAGCTGCGCGGGAGGCCCCTGGGCGCCGTGGGCAAGTACCGGGTGCGGCGCAAGTTCCCGCTGCCGAGGACCATCTGGGACGGCGAGGAGACGAGCTACTGCTTCAAGGAGAAGTCGCGGGCGTGCTGCGCGAGTGGTACGCGCACAACCCGTACCCGTCCCCGCGCGAGAAGCGCGAGCTGGCCGAGGCCACGGGGCTGACCACGACGCAGGTCAGCAACTGGTTCAAGAACCGGCGACAGCGCGACCGCGCCGCGGAGGCCAAGGACAGGTAGGGCTAGGGTCGGGGTCAGGGTTAGGGCCCAGGGTCGGGGTCAGGGTTAGGGTCCCGGGTCGGGGTGAGGGTTGTTTGGGGGGCGGGGTTGCGGGTAAGGGGGGTGAGGGTTGTGGCGAGGGGAACATGGCGTATGGGTGAGGGGGTTTTGGTGGTGGGGGTCGTGGTTCGTTTGGTGTTCGGGGTTTGGAGATATTCGAGAGAGGGAGAGGGAAGCGAGCGGCGGACAGGTCACGAACACGACTCTCTGAACAGGTCACGAACACGACTCCCTGAACAGGTCACGAACACGACTCCCTGTACAGGTCACGAACACGACTCTCTGAACAGGTCACGAACACGACTCCCTGTACAGGTCACGAACACGACTCTCTGAACAGGTCACGAACACGACTCCCTGTACAGGTCACGAACACGACTCTCTGTACAGGTCACGAACACGACTCCCTGTACAGGTCACGAACACAACTCTCTGTACAGGTCACGAACACGACTCTCTGTACAGGTCACGAACACGACTCTCTGTACAGGTCACGAACACGACTCTCTGTACAGGTCACGAACACGACTCCCTGTACAGGTCACGAACACAACTCTCTGTACAGGTCACGAACACGACTCCCTGTACAGGTCACGAACACGACTCTCTGTACAAGTCACGAACACGACTCTCTGTACAGGTCACGAACACAACTCTGTACAGGTCACGAACACGACTCTCTGTACAGGTCACGAACACGACTCTCTGTACAGGTCACGAACACGACTCTCTGTACAGGTCACGAACACGACTCTCTGTACAGGTCACGAACACGACTCTCTGTACAGGTCACGAACACGACTCCCTGTACAGGTCACGAACACAACTCTCTGTACAGGTCACGAACACGACTCCCTGTACAGGTCACGAACACGACTCCCTGTACAGGTCACGAACACGACTCTCTGTACAGGTCACGAACACGACTCTCTGTACAGGTCACGAACACGACTCTCTGTACAGGTCACGAACACGACTCTCTGTACAGGTCACGAACACGACTCCTGTACAGGTCACGAACACGACTCTCTGTACAGGTCACGAACACGACTCCCTGTACAGGTCACGAACACGACTCTCTGTACAAGTCCGAACACGACTCTCTGTACAGGTCACGAACACGACTCTCTGTACAGGTCACGAACACGACTCCCTGTACAGGTCACGAACACAACTCTCTGTACAGGTCACGAACACGACTCTGTACAGGTCACGAACAAACTCCCTGTACAGGTCACGAACACGACTCTCTGTACAGGTCACGAACACGACTCCCTGTACAGGTCACGAACACGACTCTCTGAACAGGTCACGAACACGACTCCCTGAACAGGTCACGAACACAACTCTCTGTACAGGTCACGGACACGACTCCCTGTACAGGTCACGAAACAACTCTCTGTACAGGTCACGAACACGACTGCCTGTACAGGTCACGAACACGACTCCCTGTACAGGTCACGAACACGACTCCCTGTACAGGTCACGAACACGACTCTCTGTACAGGTCACGAACACGACTCTCTGTACAGGTCACGAACACGACTCCCTGTACAGGTCACGAACACGACTCTCTGTACAGGTCACGAACACGACTCTCTGTACAGGTCACGAACACGACTCCTGTACAGGTCACGAACACGACTCTCTGTACAGTCACGAACACGACTCTCTGTACAGGTCACGAACACGACTCTCTGTACAGGTCACGAACACGACTCCCTGTACAGGTCACGAACACAACTCCCTGTACAGGTCACGAACACGACTCTCTGTACAGGTCACGAACACAACTCCCTGTACAGGTCACGAACACGACTCCCTGTACAGGTCACGAACACGACTCCCTGTCTAGGTCACGAACACGACTCCCTGTACAGGTCACGAACACGACTCCCTGTACAGGTCACGAACACGACTCCCTGTACAGGTCACGAACACGACTCCCTGTACAGGTCACGAACACGACTCCCTGTACAGGTCACGAACACGACTCCCTGTACAGGTCACGAACACGACTCCCTGTACAGGTCACGAACACGACTCCCTGTACAGGTCACGAACACAACTCTCTGTGCAGGTCACGAACACGACTCACTGAACAGGTCACGAACACGACTGCCTGTACAGGTCACGAACACGACTCTCTGTACAGGTCACGAACACGACTCCCTGTACAGGTCACGAACACGACTCCCTGAACAGGTCACGAACACGACTCTCTGTACAGGTCACGAACACGACTCCCTGTACAGATCACGAACACGACTCCCTGAACATGTCACGAACACGACTCCCTGTACAGGTCACGAACACGACTCTCTGTACAGGTCACGAACACGACCCTGTACAGGTCACGAACACGACTCCCTGTACAGGTCACGAACACGACTCCATGGACTCGTCTCGTGACGCGCCAGTCCACGTGAGCCATCTTCGAGAGCTCCGCGGCGTTGGCTTGAGCCGCGATGGACGTTCACGCCGATGAGCAGGAGTCGAACTTGGCCCTTTCGGGTCGAGCGGCCGCGATGCCCGGCAAAAACCCCAACACGGCCATTCGTCAACAACACCGTAGCCATGAATATGATACACGTGCAAGAGGCGACGTTTCGGGAAACTGCCCTTTTTCCGAGTAGATATCTCTTCTACGAAGGGGCATTGCCCGAAACGTCGCCTGCTATATTATATAAACACGTCCTCTGCTGAAGGCGGCGTTGAGGGCTGTCGCAGCAGCCGCACCGAGGGTCGATGCTAGATGACGGGGGCCACGCAGACTCCCCCTCTGTTCCACCACCGTCTCTCTCTGTCTCTCTGTCTCTCTCTCTCTGTCTCTCTCTGTCTCTCTCTGTATCTCTCTGCCTCTCTGTGTCTCTCTGTCTCTCTCTCTCTCTCTGTCTCTCTGTGTCTCTCAGTCTCTCTTTGTCTGTCTCTGTCTCTCTGTCTGTCTCTGTCTTTCTGTCTCTCTCTCTCCGTCTCTCTCTGTGTCTCTCTGTCTCTCTCTGTCTCTCTCTGTCTGTGTCTCTCTGTCTCTCTCTCTGTCTCTCTGTCTCTCTCTGTCTGTATGTCTCTCTGTCTCTCTCTGTCTCTCNGTGTCTCTCTGTCTCTCTCTCTGTCTGTCTCTGTCTCTCTGTCTCTCTCTGTGTCTCTCTGTCTCTCTCTGCCTCACTGTGTCTCTCTGTCTGTCTCTGTGTCTCTCTGTCTCTCTCTGTCTCTAGCTCTCTCTGTCTCTCCCTGTCTGTCTGTGTCTCTGTGTCTCTCTGTCTCTCTCTGTATTTTGCTCTCCTGCCTCTCTGTCTCTCTCTGTCTCTCTCTGTCTATCTGTGCTATCTGTCTCTCTGCCTCTCCCTGTCTGTCTCTCTCTCTGTGTCTGTCTGTCTCTGTCTCTCTCTGTCTCTCTCTCTCTCTGTCTCTCTCTCTGTCTCTCTGTGTCTCTCTGTCTTTCTGCTCTCTTGTCTATCTGTGTCTCTTTGTCTTTCTCTCTCTCTGTCTCTCAAAGTCTCTGTCTCTCGCTCCCAGCTGGAACATCCGCGGCCACGCATGCGCGCATTTTCAACACGAACTTGTTGACACTCGCACATTTTCTGAATCTGATCAGTAGAATTCCGTGTATTTGTAAACACACAAAAACGCAATCATTACAACCATCACCACCAACTATCATCAGCCATGGTCAATCCACCGCTGGATGGAGACCTCCCCCAATGAACGCGCAAGTCCCTGTTGGTAAACAACAACAACAACANGCAGCACCACCACCACAGAGGTCTGAACGCCACCGCGTCCCAGGTCCGCTGCTCGACGAGGATTCTCGCTTGCGAGCACCGCCAACGAGGCGGGCGCGGGGGCGGGCGCGGGCCGCGGGGCGCGGCGGCGCGGGGGCGCGCGGGGCGCGGGGCGCGGGGCGCGGGCGCGGGGGGGCGCGGGGCGCGGGGGCCGCTGCGCGGGGCGCGGGGCGCGGGGCGCGGCCGGGCGCGCCGGCGGGCGCGGGCGCGGGGCGCGGGCGCGGGGCGCGGGGCGCGGGGCGGGGCGCGGGGCGCGGGGCGCGGGGCGCGGGGCGCGGGGCGCGGGGCGCGGGGCGCGGGGCGCGGGGCGCGGGGCGCGGGGCGCGCTCTCTGGGCGCCTTCGTCGTGAGCGCTGTGCGCGATCGACTTCGTTGTAGAGCCCCCCCTCGCCCGTCAGCCCCTCGCCCGTCAACCCCGCCGCGAGTCGTGGCCGCGCGGGTCTCGGGCGATGGGCCCGAGTGGTCAGCTGCGACGCAGACGTCACCTCGGTGTGTGCCTGGCGAGAGTGCCGATGCTGCTGCTGATGCTGCTGCTGATGCTGCTGTGCATTGTGAGTTCGATTGATTGAATCGCTCAATGTATCCGGTACTTTAAACAAACATATACACACACAGAGACATGTGGGGAGCGGTGGTGTAGCGGTTAGCACGCTGCGCTGTGAACCCGGCGACCCGAGTTCGAATTCCCGCTCACGGCCAACACCAGTGGTGACGATTATTTGAACGAGTCCTAGGCCTCCCCTAGGTCGACTCGGCCTCAAATGAATACCTGGCGAGGTGTGTAAACATCGCCATTGGGGAGACAAAGGTGGTCGCGCGTGGTGCTGGCCACTCCCCGTTCCGGCCTTCGTCGGTGCTTGCGAACAGCGCTTGCCCCAACAGTCTGTCAAGGTTATACGGGGCATCTTGATTTGAAGTTTTCGTAACTGCAGGAATCCATACTCGTTGGTTCTTTCGGTAAAGTCACGTAGGTAGAAACATAAAATAAATCACGACGTTTCGGGCGCAACACAAGCGCCCATCATCAGGTGGGAAAGCGTGGTCCGCTGCTGCTGCCGAGCAGACTGTTTTAAAACAGTGATTTATTTTTTTTTATACCTACGTGAATTTACCGATAACCAT
>MU249595.1:5391860-5431340 GCA_018977245.1 Lethenteron camtschaticum | reverse complement strand
ATATACTCCTGCTGCTGCTACTACTCTGAATCCTGCTGCACATATACTACTGCTGAAACTACTGCGGATATACTACACATATACGATCCGCATTAGCTCCTTGTGATGATACTACTTCGGATAATACTCAGCATAAACTCCTGCTGCTAATGCTACTGCGACGTGGTCATACCCTCAAGTTTCGCATATATGGATTAAATAATCCATTGCTATGGTTCCATCTTTGAGTAATCTTGCAGTGCAGTGTCTCACTGACACGCAGCACGAACCAGGCTCCTTCACACACAGCACAAACCAGGCTCCTTCACCACACAGCACGAACCAGGCTCATTCACACACAGCACGAACCAGGCTCATTCACACACAGCACGAACCAGGCTCCATCACACACAACACGAACCAGGCTCAATCACACACAACACGAACCAGGCTCCATCACACACAACACGAACCAGGCTCCTTCACACACAGCACGAACCAGGCTCTTCACACACAGCACGAACCAGGCTCATTCACACAAGCACGAACCAGGCTCCATCACACACAACACGAACCAGGCTCAATCACACACAACACGAACCAGGCTCCATCACACACAACACGAACCAGGCTCCTTCACACACAGCACGAATCAGGCTCCTTCACACACAACACGAACAAGGCTCAATCACACCCAACACGAACCAGGCTCAATCACACACAACACGAACCAGGCTCCACACACAACACCAACCAGGCTCCTTCACACACAGCACGAACCAGGCTCCTTCACACACAGCACGAACCAGGCTCCATCACACATAACACGAACCAGGCTCCTTCACACACAGCACGAACCAGGCTCCATCACACACAACACAAACCAGGCTCAATCACACACAACACGAACCAGCTCCATCACACACATCACGAACCAGGCTCCTTCACACACATCACGAACCAGGCTCCATCACACACAACACAAACCAGGCTCCATCACACACAACACTAACCAGGCTCCATCACACAAAACACGAACCAGGCTCCATTCACACACAGCACGAACCAGGCTCCATCACACACAACACGAACCAGGCTCCTTCACACACAGCACGAACCAGGCTCCTTCACACACAGCACTAACCAGGCTCCATCACACACAACACGAACCAGGCTCCTTCACACACAGCACGAACCAGACTCCATTCACACACAGCACGAACCAGGCTCATCACACAACACGAACCAGGCTCCATCACACACAGCACGAACCAGGCTCCTTCACACACAACACGAACCAGGCTCCATCACACACACACGAACCAGGCTCCTTCACACACACACGAACCAGGCTCCTTCACACACAGCACGAACCAGGCTCCTTCACACACAACACGAACCAGGCTCCTTCACACACAGACACGAACCAGGCTCCTCACACACAGACACGAACCAGGCTCCACACACACAGCACGAACCAGGCTCCTTCAACCCGAACGCTACAAACAAACGACCAGGCACACAGCACGAACCAGGCTCCATCACACACAACACGAACCAGGCTCCTTCACACACAACACGAACCAGGCTCCTATCACACACAACACGAACCAGGCTCCATCACACACAACACGAACCAGGCTCCTTCACAACAACACGAACCAGGCTCCATCACACAAGCACTAACCAGGCTCAATCACACACAGACACGAACCAGGCTCCTTCACACACAACACGAACCAGGCTCCATCCACACAACACGAACCAGGCTCCATCACACACAACACGAAACCAGGCTCAATCACACACAACACGAACCAGGCTCCTTCACACACAACACGAACCAGGCTCCATCACACACAACACGAACCAGGCTCCATTCACACACAGCACGAACCAGGCTCCATCACACACAACACGAACCAGGCTCCTTCCACACACAACACGAACCAGGCTCCATCACACACAACACGAACCAGGCTCCATCACACACAACACGAACCAGGCTCCTTCACACACAACACGAACCAGCCTCCACGCACTCCATCAATCACACAACACGAACCAGGCTCCTCACACACAACACGAACCAGGCTCCATCACACACAACACGAACCACTCCATCACACACAACACGAACCAGCTCCATCACACACAGCACAACCAGGCTCCATCACACACACACAACCAGCTCCTCACACACACACGAACCAGGCTCCATCACACACCACACACCACCTCCATCACACACAACACGAACCAGGCTCCTTCACACACAACACGAACCAGGCTCCATCACACACACACGAACCAGGCTCCTTCACACACAGCACGAACCAGGCTCCTTCACACACAACACGAACCAGGCTCCTTCACACACAACACGAACCAGGCTCCATTCACACAAACACGAACCAGGCTCCATCACACACAACACTGAACCAGGCTCATTCACACACAACACGAACCAGGCTCCTCACACACAACACGAACCAGGCTCCATCACCACAACACGAACCAGGCTCCATCACACACACACGAACCAGGCTCTTCACACACAACACGAACCAGGCTCCTCACACACAACACGAACCAGGCTCCATCACACACAATACGAACCAGGCTCCATCACACACACACGAACCAGGCTCCTTCACACACAACACGAACCAGGCTCAATCACACACAGCACGAACCAGGCTCCTTCACACACAACACGAACCAGGCTCCTTCACACACAACACGAACCAGGCTCAATCACACACAACACGAACCAGGCTCCATTCACACAGCACGAACCAGGCTCCTTCACACACAACACGAACCAGGCTCCATCACACACAACACGAACCAGGCTCCTTCACACACAACACGAACCAGGCTCCTTCACACACAACACGAACCAGGCTCCTTCACACACAACACGAACCAGGCTCCTCACACACAACACGAACCAGGCTCCATCACACACAACACGAACCAGGCTCCTTCACACACAACGAACCAGGCTCCATCACACAAGCACGAACCAGGCTCCTTCACACACAACACGAACCAGGCTCCATCACACACAACACGAACCAGGCTCATCACACACAGCACGAACCAGGCTCCTTCACACACAACACGAACCAGGCTCCATCACACACAACACGAACCAGGCTCCTTCACACACAGCACGAACCAGGCTCCTTCACACACAACACGAACCAGGTTTCCTAAGCCACCAGCTCAACACACAAGCACGAACCAGGCTCCTTCACACACAGCACGAACCAGGCTCCTTCACACACAACACGAACCAGGCTCCTTCACACACACGAACCAGGCTCCTTCACTACAACACGAACCAGGCTCCATCACCACAACACGAACCAGGCTCCATCACACACAACACGAACCAGGCTCCTTCACACACAGCACGAACCAGGCTCCTTCACACACACACGAACCAGGCTCCATCAACACAGCACGAACCAGGCTCCTTCACACACAACACGAACCAGGCTCCTAATCACACACAGCACAACCAGGCTCCATCACACACAACACGAACCAGGCTCCATCACACACACACGAACCAGGCTCCATCACACACAACACGAACCAGGCTCCATCACACACAACACGAACCAGGCTCCATTCACACACAGCACGAACCAGGCTCCATCACACACAACACGAACCAGGCTCCTTCACTACACACGAACAGTCTCACCAACACGAACCAGGTCATCACACACACACGAACCAGGCTCCTTCACACACACACGAACCAGGCCCATCACACACAGCACGAACCAGGCTCCTTCACACACCAACACCCAGGCTCCAATACACACAACACGAACCAGGCTCCATCATACACAACACGAACCAGGCTCCATCACACACAACACGAACCAGGCTCCATCACACACAACACGAACCAGGCTCCATTCACACACAACACGAACCAGGCCCTTCACACACAGCACGAACCAGGCTCCTTCACACCCAACACGAACCAGGTTCCATTCACACACAACACGAACCAGGATCCATTCACACACAACACGAACCAGGCTACAGNCCATTCACACACAACACGAACCAGGCACCATTCACACACAGTACGAACCAGGCTCAACGCTGCTTAGCTTCCAAGATCAGATGCATAGAGTGTGATTCGGTGGTAGTACTGATGTTACTCCAGCCAACGCTACTGCTGCCATAACTCCACCACTCCCACAACTACTACTGGCCCAACCACAGTGCCAAACCTATACCACTGCCACAACTATTACAGATATATCGCTGTGACCGCCGCCTCCGCTGCTGTTGTTGATTCTGCAATGTCTCTGCTGTGCGTGGGGGTACCGAGGGGAGGGGTAGGGGGTTGAGGGGCGGGGTCATTCAATGCGTGCGACCTCCAGAGTGGAGGCGAAGCCTCTGGAGGAGGTGGGGGCTAGGGGGGGAGGGGGCCACAGCGGTGGGAGGTGGTTCAGAGTTTGCGGGGTCATAGTAGTGGGGCGAGGGGATGCCCCCCAATCTTGTTCATTCAGAACTCAGCTGCCACTGCGAATGTATGGGATCGATACGCGTTCTGCAGTCACTCCAGTCCGTGCAGTCGTTACAGTCGCGACAGTCTCACCTCTCACGCACGACTGACACCGCCCTGCTGCCGCTGCTAATGCGAGCCCAGCTGCTGCTGTCCCAGTTTGCAAGCCTCGCTTCCACGCGCTGCACGGGCGGACACAGAGAGCCCCCGTGGTGGACACACGCACGGGTGGCGAAGGGCGACGCACAGCAGGCAGGCACGAGGGCTCACGCGGAGCGGCTGAGCCAGGCCCGGGACGCGTCACTCACCTGCGATCCCAGCTCCCACCAACTCCCCTAGGACCGTGTGCCTNCCCCGGTGTCGTGGGGTCCCCGGAGCCGTGATCCGCTGGGTCCCCGGGCCGTGGCCCCTCGTGGGGTCCCCGGTGCCGTGAGGATCCCCGGTGCCGGGGTCCACGGTGCGTGGGGTCCCCGGTGCCGTGGGGTCCCCGGTGCCGTGAGGTCCCCGGTGCCGTGGGGTCCCCGGTGCCGTGAGGGTCCCCGGCGTGGCCGTCGTGGGGTCCACGGTGCCGTGGGGTCCCCGGTGCCGTGGGTCCCCGGAGTCGTGGGTCCCCGGTGCCGTGGGTCCCGTGCTGTGGGGTCCACGGTGTCGTGGGGTCACGGCGTGGGGTCCACGGTGCCGTGGGGTCCCCGGTGTCGTGGGAGTCCGTTGGTCCCCGGTGCCGTGAGGTCCCCGGTGCCGTGGGGTCCCCGGTGCCGTGGGGTCCCGGTGCCGTGGGGTCCCCGGTGCCGTGGGATCCCCGGTGCCGTGAGGTCCCCGGTGCCGTGGTTATTCCTCCAGCAATGGGTCACCCGCCGGGGCTCGGGTGCGATTACACCGATGGTGGTGATACTGGTGATGGCTCAATTAGTCGATTTGTCAAAGTGGCGTCATGGAGTCGAGTCCCACCCCTCGTGTGCCCCCCGCCTACCTCCCCCCCCCCACCCCTGCAAGCCATGAGTGGGATGAGACTAAAATCAGATTTTGGGAGTCACGCACGGAATGTGCGACACGATTTGGCAGAAGTAAGGGAGCGATGGCGATATGTAACGACTTCACTGCCAGCGATGAACTCCCTAACATGCACTGTGAGTGCCCCCCCCCCTAGCCACCACCTCGAGGAGCTGCCTCTGAATTGGGGGGCGGGGGGGGTACACGGTAGTGGGTGGAGGGTAACGTCTTCAACGGGGGGGGGCCGGGAACGCAGTGACCCCTCCGTGTGCGCGGCTCGATCGCCTTGTTCCAGTGCGGAGGCGTCAAAATATTTGCGATTAATAAATCATGGAGGGTGGGGATCATTCACTTTCAATGACACCAGATATGGGCGGGGAGGGAGGGGCACGGTAGGAAGGGTGGGGGGGGGAGTCGGAACAGGGGGCTGGGTGTCCTGCCCTTCTCCGCGGGCAGCGAAAGGGCATCTGCGGGCAACGAGCAGCATTGCCTCCACAATCCCCGTGCCCTAATCCCTTGAATGCTGCCCCGAGTTTGCGACCCCCTCACCCAGCAGGGAAGTCCACGGCCCTTGGCTCAGCTCCGCCCTGCGCGCTGTGTGCGCAGAGACGGGGCTCCTGCTGCCACGGGAGGACGTGGAGCTCCGTGGTCGCTTGCCACTCGCCGCCACGTGTCGAGATCGACCTCGGTGGAGAGGCTCGTGAAGGACGCTGCTACTGGGGGCAGTGGTTGGGAGACGGCCGCACTCCAACAACAGCGGAGGGCAGAGGAGCAACGCTCACAGCAACGAGCAGAGCGCCGGGCGGATTAGACCGCAGCAAGTTGGCAAAGTGGGGAGCACCCGTGGTCTACTCTCCAAACACCGGTGTGCTGAACTAGTCACCGACTGGCGTGTTTCATGAACGTGACCAACCTGACTTACTGGCTGTGTCGGGTGGTGGCGGGTTAACGACACATTTATACGTACGTGAACTAACTCACCCCAACCCCCCCCCCCTCTATTATGGACAGGTAGTGCATCGGCCAGTCATCTCAGTCAGTCAACCCATGGCATCTGGGTCTGTCCTGTGACCAGTCAGCGGGCATTCGACACTTGGCGTGACCTCAAGGTACACTTAGCCTGCAAAGCGCTGCGTTGGTCTTACCGCCACTTCGTAGCGAATGTCAGCTGTTGTTCTCGTGCGCAACGCGGTAGTGCAGCGGTGAGCGCGTGGGCTGTGAACTCGGAAAATATGAGTTAGATTCCCGCTCACGGCCAACACCAATGACGATTATATGAACCAGTCCCGGGCCTCCCCAAGGTTTACTCAGCCTGAAATAAGTACCGAGAGTGATATGTAAAACATCACCACTTGGAAGACAAAGGCGGCCGAGCGTGGTTCTGACCACCCACCCCTCGTATGCCGTGCCGACATTCAGAGGTGCTCTCGAACAGCACTTGCCCCCAAAAGTCCGTTAAGGCTATACGGGGGATTTTTGTCTTATGCGATCTTAGCGTGTATATGCGAGTGCATTCATTGTACGCTAATTTTGTTCAGTACTGCGCCACAAATATATATTTACCACGCCCGGCCGCCTTTGTGTCTCGATGATCATTATTAATGACTGTGTTTACACGTGACAATGCCCGCGCCTTCGTGAGAGCGGCGCCCGGAAACACGACGCTGACTCGCGCTGGCCTCACCGGACACACGGAGGAGCGAGCAGCGCCCACACACGACGCTGACTCGCGCTGAGCGGGGCTGTGGGAGTCGTGGACTGGACTGGGAGCGTGGAGCGGGGTGGGGAGCGTAGGGGGGTGGGAGCGTGGGGGTGGGGAGCGTGGGGGGAGGGGAGCGTGGGGGCGTGGGGAGCGTGGGGGCGTCGGGGAGCGTGGGGAGGGAGCGTGGGGGACGGGGAGCGTGGGTGGAGGGGAGCGTGGGTGGAGGGGAGCGTGGGGGAGGGAGCGTGGGGTGGAGGGGAGCTGGGGGGAGCGTGGGGGTGGGGAGCGTGGGGGAGGGGGCGGGGGGGTGGGAGCGTGGGGAGGTGGGGAGCGTGGGGGGAGGGGAGCGTGGGGGGAGGTGGGGAGCGTGGGGGAGGGGGGGGGGAGCGTGGGGGAGGGGAGCGTGGGGGAGGGGAGCGTGGGTGGAGGTGGGGAGCGTGGGTGGGGGAGGGGAGCGTGGGGGGAGGGGAGCGTGGGTGGAGGGGAGCGTGGGGGAGGGGAGCGTGGGGGAGGTGGGGAGCGTGGGTGGAGGGGAGCGTGGGTGGAGGGAGCGTGTGGGGGAGGGGAGCGTGGTGGAGGGGAGCGTGGGGAGCGTGGGGGAGGGGAGCGTGGGGGGAGGGGAGCGTGGGTGGAGGGGAGCGTGGGTGGGGGGAGCGTGGGGAGCGTGGGGGGAGGTGGGGAGCGTGGGGGTGAGGTGGAGGGGAGCGTGGGGGAGGGGAGCGTGGGAGGGGAGCGTGGGGAGCGTGGGAGGTGGGGAGCGTGGGTGGAGGGGAGCGGGGGAGGGAGCTGGGTGGGGGGTGGGGAGCGTGGGTGGAGGGGAGCGTGGGTGGAGGGAGCGTGGGAGGGAGCGTGGGGGAGGGGGCGTGGGGCGTGGGTGGAGGGGAGCGTGGGGGTGGGGAGCGTGGGGGAGGGGAGCGTGGGGGAGGGGAGCGTGGGGGGAGGGGAGGGAGCGTGGGTGGAGGGAGCGGAGCGTGGGGGAGGGGAGCGTGGGGGTGGGGAGCGGGTGGAGGGGAGCGTGGGTGGAGGGAGCGGGGTGGGGAGCGTGGGGAGCGTGGAGGGCGTGGAGGGGAGCGTGGGGGAGGGGAGCGTGGGTGGAGGGGAGCGTGGGGGAGGGGGTGGGGGAGCGTGGGTGGAGGGGAGCGTGGGGGNTGGAGGGGAGCGTGGGGAGGGGAGCGTGGGGGAGGGGAGCGTGGGTGGAGGGGAGCGTGGGTGGGGAGGGGAGCGTGGGTGGAGGGGAGCGTGAGGAGCGTGGGTGGAGGGGGGCGGGAGCGTGGAGGTGGGGGCGTGGGTGGAGGGAGCGTGGTGAGGGAGCGTGGGGGAGCGTGGGGAGCGTGGGGGAGGGAGGCGTGGGTGGAGGGGAGCGTGGGGAGCGGGGTGGAGGGGAGCGTGGGGGGAGGGGAGCGTGGGTGGAGGGGAGCGTGGGTGGGGAGGGGAGCGTGGGTGGAGTGGAGGTGGGGGGAGGGGAGCGTGGGTGGAGGGGAGCGTGGGGGGGGGAGCGTGGGTGGAGGGGAGCGTGGGGGTGGGGAGCGTGGGGCGTGGGGGGAGGGAGCGTGGGGGGGGGAGCGTGGGTGGAGGGCGTGGGGGGAGGGGAGCGTGGGGGAGGGGAGCGTGGGTGGAGGGGAGCGTGGGGAGCGTGGGGGAGGGGAGCGTGGAGGGGCGTGGGTGGAGGGGAGCGTGGGGGTGGGGAGCGTGGGGGTGGGAGCGTGGGGAGGTGGGGAGCGTGGGTGGAGGAGCGTGGGGGAGGGGAGCGTGGGGGGGGAGCGTGGGGGAGGGGAGCGTGGGGGAGGGAGCGTGGGGGTGGGGGGTGGGGAGCGTGGGGGGGGAGCGTGGGGGAGTGGAGCGTGGGGGGGGGAGCGGGTGGAGGGGGTGGGGGAGGGAGCGTGGGGGAGGGAGCGTGGGGGAGGGGAGCGTGGGGGAGGGGAGCGTGGGGGGGGGGAGCGTGGGGGAGGGAGCGTGGGGGAGGGGAGCGTGGGGGAGGGGAGGTGGGGGGAGGGAGCGTGGGGAGGGGAGGTGGGGGGGCGTGGGGGGAGGGGAGGTGGGTGGAGGGGAGCGTGGGTGGAGGGGAGCGGGGGAGGGAGCGTGGGGGAGGGGAGGTGGGGAGCGTGGGGGAGGGGAGCGTGGGGGTGGGGAGCGTGGGGGTGGGAGCGTGGGTGGAGGGGAGCGTGGGGGAGCGTGGGGAGCGTGGGGAGGGGAGCGTGGGGGGAGGGAGCGTGGGGAGGGGAGCGTGGGGGGGGAGCGTGGGGGGGGGAGCGTGGGGGAGGGGAGGTGGGGGGGGGGCGTGGGGGGAGGGGAGCGTGGGGAGGGGAGCGTGGGGGTGGGGAGCGTGGGGGGGAGCTGGGGGGAGGGGAGCGTGGGGTGGGGAGCGTGGGGGAGGGGAGCGTGGGGGGAGGGGAGCGTGGGGGTAGGGTGCGTGGGGGAGGGGTGCGGAGTTGTGGGGGAGTCAGTGAGGGAGTTGAGAAACTGAGACTGTGGGTGGCAGAGTGGAGGCAGTAGAGGAAAGTGCGAGTTGGGGAGAGTTCGGAGAGCTGGAGAAAGTAGGGGAGAGTTGAAGAGGAGGGGAGGAAGTAGGGGAGGGTAGAATATTTTGGAGAGAAAGTCGGGGATAGTGAGAGAGTGGGCGAGTATGAGAAAATAGCAAAGAGTGGGAGTATGAGAGAGTGCGGTAGAGAGTGTGGGGGAGAGTGGGAGAGAAACTCGTGATGGAGTGGTCGTTTGGGAAATCGTGCGCGCGCACTGCGCTCGATCCCTCGTGTCGCCTCGCCGGGGCTGCTGGGGGACGAGTGCGGCCCGGCACACGAGGGGCTGGCCAACACCACGTCTACACACCGCACCAGGTTACTCATTTAAGGCTGAGTCGACCCAGGCGTGGCCTAATGATCGGCGCAAATATTCGCCACTGTCATTGGTCGTGAGGGAATTGGATGCTGGTCGCCGGGTTCTTTGCGACCACGAACACCACCGCTCTGTCACGTACAGATGCACGCGGCTGTACACGCGAAGACAAAACACACTGCACATTCGCGCGCGCACGGACACACTGTGGACACAAACATCGCTCTTATCGCGCTCATTTACACTTCACGCCGCGTCCATGCCACGTGACATTTTTATCTCGAAGGACAAATCCCAGACCCTGATCCACGTCCCCGCCCCCATAGCGATCATTCTGACCACAGCTTCCTCCCCCCCCCAGCCATAGCCCCAACCCCCTCCTCTCTCCAATAACAGACCCCTTCTCCCCAGCCATATCCTGATATCCAGATCATCCCCCTCCATCTATCACCTTAACCCCTCCATCCACCCGTAACCTTGACCATAACCCTGGACTCTAACCCGAACCCCTCCCACCGGCCACGACCCTCATCCCAACACGTGCCTCCATCCCCTGGCCTTGACCCCACGGTTCAACGCAGCGAAGGCGGAAGCGTTGCATTCGCGACTCTGACGGGGTCATTATGAAGCGTGCGTGCCACGAGGCACCCTATACAGGTCATTGTAATCATCATAATAATCCAATCCGTAACGCTCAACATATCCACGACATAAATGCCCTTGACTCCGAGGTGTGGAGCTCAGCTCAAGGTAGCTCGAAAGTCGGAGCCGGTTAAACGCCGCTTCTGCTGCTGCTGCTGTGAATGTGCAGCAGCAGCAGTGGCGGGGTGATGATGATGATGATGGCCGCGTAATCACACGGCGGGGGCTGTCACGGAGAGACGACGCCCGGCAGTGTCCAGGGCCTGCTGCTCGCTGTCGAGAGCAGCAGGAGGAGGAGGTTGTGAATCTCGCTGCTTCTGCTGTGGAGACTTCCACCGTGAGCCGTCGTGCAGAGCGACAGGAGAGCTGAGAGATACGGGGGACGACCGAGAGGAAAGGCGCAGTGGTGGCACAAGTAGCAGGAATGTTGTAGCTGGCCCTGCTGGTGATGGTGGAAGCGAGTGGGGGAGGGAGTGGAGGCAGGAGATGTTGTAGCTGGCCCTGCTGGTGATGGTGGGAAGCGAGTGGGGAGGGAGTGGAGGCAGGAGATGTTGTAGCTGGCCCTGCTGGTGATGGGGGAAGCGAGTGGAGGAGGGAGTGGAGGCAGGAGATGTTGTAGCTGGCCCTGCTGGTGATGGTGGGAAGCCAGTAGGGGAGGGAGTGGAGGCAGGAGATGTTGTAGCTGATCCTGCTGGTGATGGTGGGAAGCCAGTGGGGGAGGGAGTGGAGGCAGGAGATGATGTAGCTGCACCTGCTGGTGATGGTGGGAAGCCAGTGGGGAGGGAGTGGAGGCAGGAGATGTTGTAGCTGACCTGCTGGTGATGGTGGTGAGCCAGTGGGGGAGGGAGTGGAGGCAGGAGATGTTGTAGCTGGCCCTGCTGGTGATGGAGGAAGCGAGTGGGGGAGGGAGTGGAGGCAGGAGATGATGTAGCTGACCCTGCTGGTGATGGTGGGAAGCGAGTGGAGGAGGGAGTGGAGGCAGATGATGTAGCTGACCCTGCTGGTGATGGAGGGAAGCAGTGGAGGAGGAGTGGAGGCAGGAGACTTGTAGCTGACCTGCTGGTGATGGTGGGAGCCAGTGGGGGAGGGAGTGGAGGCAGGAGATGTGTAGCTGGCCCTGCTGGTGATGGAGGGAAGCGAGTGGAGGAGGAGTGGAGGCAGGAGATGATGTAGCTGACCCTGCTGGTGATGGGGGAAGCCAGTGGGGAGGAGTGGAGCAGGAGATGGAGGAGGAGAGTGGAGGGAAGCGAGTGGGACTGCAGCCAAGGAAGACGGGCGTCGAGGACGACGCGTGCGAGTGTCTGGAGGTCACTCGAGCAAGGATTGGGTTGCAGTTGTCGAGGCGAGGCTGCTGCGGGCGAGGGTGTTGGCGGCGGCGGTGGTGAGTGGACCTCAATGGCAGACGGCCCTGATGTGGCAGTTGTGGTTGGTGCAGCTCCAAAGGATAAGGTGGAGTCGACGGTGATGCCGAGGAACTTGATGGAATAGTTCTTAATTATAAAACACGCACAGCCGCTTGTCCCTCCACTGTTTGATGGAGGCCTACCACGCCACGGATTGTTTGACCATACTTCCCCACGCCCGACGGTGTATTGTTGAAGGGAATAGGGAACAGGGCCCATTCAGATATCACTCAACACCGATATTAGCCGTGGCTGATATTCGAATTTGAGGTCGCCGGGTTTGCAGTGCAGTTGCGCTAACCACTGCGCCACCGCTCGCCGCTGATGAGCCACAATACCGCGGGGCATTGTGAACTCTGCTCGCCATTATGAGCCGCGACCGCCACAAAGTACCGCGCTGTCTGGGGCGGGGGGGTGTGACTGATTTGTTTCATGTTTTATGATCGTAAATTCCTTCGCGTTTAAACTAATAAAGAGCGATATCAAATATTAATAATTAAACGAACGTGCCAAACGTTCGCCGCAGGCCAGACGCTGAGCGCATTTCACAGTAGGTGGCTCACGCACCGCGTGGCACGCACCGCGTGGCTCACGCACGCGTGGCTCACGCACCGCGTGGCTCACGCACCTCGTGGCTCACGCACCGCGTGGCTCACGCACCGCGTGGCTCACGCACCTCGTGGCTCACGCACCTCGTGGCTCACGCACCGCGTGGCTCACGCACCGTGGCTGCGCGTGGCTCACGCACCCGGGCTCACGCGTGGCTCACGCACCGCCGTGGCTACACGGCTCAGCACGCGCACTTGCTCCACCCGTACACCCAGCGAGGAGCGTGACTTTTATTTCAAGATAATTTGCATGGCTCCCAGAGACATGCACATAATACTGTAGGAACCTCCTGGTTACACCAGCCCACAGGGATTATTGTGTCCGTCCGTCCGTCGTGCATTCAAAAATGGGAGGGTGGGGCTGGGTGGGGAGGGTGGGGCTGGGTGCGGGGTGGGAGGGTGGGGCTGGGTGGGAAGGGGCTGGTCACCCCGTGGTGCCCTTATAAAACTCAACGTTTAACCTACTCACGCCGGCTTGTGCAGCCCTCACAGTCGGGCATATTTGCGGAATACACCACGCCGCCGTTGACCCTGGCCATTGACCGAGCAACCCAACGTTCCTACCAGCTCCCTCCGCAGGAATGTGTTACGTACACAGTTACACACCGATACATCAACACGCACACATTCCCTACCCAGCAGACAAACACACACATTCACACACACATTCACACACACACATAGGGCTGATTCTCTCTCCCACACACTCAAACCATAGAGGAACAATGCCACGAGTCTACGTCTCTCCCTANGTCAACCCAGCCCACGATACTCACCCAGTATCTCTAGCCCTACACAGTCAACCCAGCCCACGAGTACTCACCCAGCCCTACATCTCTAGCCAACCCAGCCAACCAGCCACAGTACTCACCCATACACCTCAGACCCAGCCACGAGCACCCACCCAGCCCTACACCTACAGCCCAGCCAGTACCCAGCTATACCCAGCTCACCCCGAGTCTCACCCTACCTCAACGTACCCAGCTCTAGACAGCCAACCCAGCCTAGTNAGCCCACCCAGCCCCAGACCAGCCCCACGTCTAGCCTACACAGCCAACCCAGCCCACAGTACCCAGCTAGCCCTACCACCCAGCCCTCAGTCAACCCAGCCCACGAGTACTCACCCAGTCCTCCTACCCACCAGCCAACCCAGCCCACGAGTACTCACCCAGCCCCTACTCTCTAGCCCTACCCAGCCAACCCAGCCCACGAGTACTCACCCACCCCTACGTCTCTACCCTACACAGCCAACCCAGCCCACGAGAACTCACCCAGCCCCTACGTCTCTAACCCTACCAGTCAACCCAGCCCACGAGAACTCACCCAGCCCCTACGTCTCTAACCCTACAGTCAACCCAGCCCACGATAACTCACCCAGCCCCTACGTCTCTAACCCTACAGTCAACCCAGCCCACGAGAACTCACCCAGCCCCTACGTCTCTAGCCCTACACAGTCAACCCGCCCACGAGAACTCACCCAGCCCCTACGTCTCTCTCCTCAACCCTACCCACCCTACGTCTCTAACCCAGCCCAGCCACGATAACTCACCCAGCCCCTACGTCTCTAACCCTACACAGTCAACCCAGCCCACGAGAACTCACCCAGCCCCTACGTCTCTAACCCTACCCAGTCAACCCAGCCCACGAGACTCACCCAGCCCCTACGTCTCTAACCCTACAGTCAACCCAGCCACGAGAACTCACCCAGCCCCTACGTCTCTAACCCTACAGTCAACCCAGCCCACGAGTACTCACCCAGCCCCTACGTCTCTATACCCAGTCAACCCAGCCCACGAGACTCACCTACCCTAGCCCTACCCAGTCAACCCAGCCCACGATAACTCACCCAGCCCCTACGTCTCTAACCCTACCCAGTACACACAGACTCACCCACCCTAGCCCACCAGAACTCACCCAGCCCCTACGTCTCTAACCCTACACAGTCAACCCAGCCCACGAGTACTCACCCAGCCCTACGTTCTAACCCTACCAGTCAACCAGCCCAGATACTCACCCAGCCCCTACGTCTCTAACCCTACAGTCAACCCAGCCCACGAGTACTCACCCAGCCCCTACGTCTCTAACCCTACAGTCAACCCACCCACGAGTACTCCACCCTACGCTCCCTGCAACCCAGCCCACGAGAACTCACCCACCCCTACGTCTCTAACCCTACACAGCCAACCCAGCCCACGAGAACTCACCCAGCCCCTACGTCTCTAACCCTACCATGAACCAACAAGCTTGGAAGCGATCGGTATGCGACCTCTGGACAAATGTGGTCGCTTCCTTCTCCAACGAGCAGCTGGGATCATAACTCCCAATGTGCGCTGTCAAACGATCATTGTTTACGAATCGCAATGTTCAACAGACGTTGCTTTGATAACGCGTAACAACTCATGTGCTGCTTTGTTAATACACTGGGGGATGAAGGGCTTGCCATATCATGCGAGTCATCAGAATGCTTCGACCACACTTCACCATACTGGTAAGGTGGGATCGGTGAAGAGCGGAGGGGGGCAGGGGCGGGTGGGAGGGGTCCAGGACCAGTCCAGGTATCGCTCGCCACTGAGGTTAGCCATGGCAGAGTTTACAACATGGCTCAACGTACGTATGTGTGTATGTTTAACTTCTTTCGCACCGTACGTAGCCAACCGTGCTAATTGGAGGTGTGCAGGAGCGTAACGAGCATGGGAGGGGGGGGGGGGCAGGGGCTCACTTTCCCCCCCCCACCCCCCTGGTGACCAAAGCGACGAGTCGGGCCCCCTGGACAGGAACCATGAGGCGTGTTTTGAACAGCAGTGTTGAAAAACAGCGACGCTTCTTCCATGTGAGCAGGCAAGAGCGGCCGCGTCTATAATAGCGTAGATGTGACCGTGCGAGACAAATCAAATATCGGGGCCCCACCTGACCGACCGCGGCACCCCCTGAGCTGACGATGTGGCAACCACGCCGCTGGAGGTGGGCGTTTTGAAACGCAGTGCGCCGACCACTCCACCACCGCTCCGCGACTGTTTTCACTGGCGAGACAGCACCCGGTCACTCTGCCAGTGGCGTGGCGTGGCTGGCATGGTCCCGGTGAAAATGGGACCCCTGTCCAATTTCCCTTTCGCCTCTCCGCAGCCTGGCGCCAGACACCCCCACCCCACCACTCTGGCCGGTGGGCCGCGGTGCAGTTGCACCGCCTGCACTCCCCACCGCTACTTTGGAAGGGTGCTTTGAGATGTCGGGGCATTTAGGAGAGCGCCCAACGGGTGAAAGCCCCCAATGCTACAAATGCTTGAGCCGCTGCCAGTTCAAGCAGCTGGGGTTGCTCGTGGTAATCGTGTTGCCTGTGACGATGTAACGTGCCCAACAACAACATCTGATCAGCGACGCCACCACCATCACCACGCTGCCCATTGTTTCCATCTTCCATGGAAACAATGGGCAGCGCTTAACCGCATCGGCATGTACCACGGGAGATGCAGTGCGCAGCTGAGCATAAGCATAAGACCGTCTCTCTCCTGTGTGGGGCTGTGGCCAAGAACACCAAATATGTTAGGGTAGTGGGTGGGTGGGTGAGTGGGTGAGTGAGTGGTGGGTGAGTGAGTGGGTGAGTGAGTGAGTGGGTGAGTGAGTGGTGAGTGAGTGAGGGTGGGTGAGTGAGTGAGTGGGTGGGTGGGTGAGTGGGTGGGTGGGTGAGTGGGTGAGTGAGTGGGTGGGTGAGTGAGTGGGTGAGTGAGTGGGTGAGTGGTGGGTGAGTGGGTGGATGAGTGAGTGGGCCGATGAGTGGGCGAGTGAGTGAGTGGATGCGTGTATGAGGGCCGTGCTACGAACCTGGCGACCCGCGTTCGATTCCCGCTTACAGCCAATAACAGCGGCGATTATATATCTGAGTACCTGGTGCGGTGTGTAAACATCACCACTTGGGAGACCAAGGCAGCCGGGCATGGTGTAGGCCATCCATCCCCTCGTGTCCCGTGCTGGCCTTCATAGGTGCTCACTAACAGCACAATACGGGCGATCTTTCATGTGAGTGGGTGAGTGAGTGTGTGAGTGTGTGAGTGAGTGTGCGAGTGGGCGAGTGAGTAAGTGGGTGAGCGAGTGGGTGAACTAGTGGGTGGGCAAGTAGGTGGATGCACATGTGAGTGGGTGAGTGGGTAAGTGAGTATATTTGCAATTCACCAACTCTAAAACAAAATCGACCGAATGGCGAATTCACATACGAGTGAATCTCAAAGAGTCGCTCTTCCTCGGCCGTAGCGAAGAAGAAGAAGATGACGACAACGACGTGGTGACGATTGCCGGAACACCACTCTGGCAGATCGTCACCGTCACCGTCACCGTCACCGTCACCGTGCGCCGCTGCCGGGGGCCTCCGGAGCGAAGGGCGGCAGGGCGCGCACCCAGCGCACCACCGCGTCGCTCGCCTCCCGCACGACGGCGGCGGGGTCGCGACCCGCGCCGCCAGGGAGTGGCGGGCGTCCCGCACCCAGTGGACGCTCACGGGGGCCTCCACGCGGGCCAGCGTGGCCCGCAGGAGATCCTGGGAATCGGGGTGGAAGGGGCGAGGGGGTTAAGCATCGAGAGGTCATCGACGCCACCGCCGCCACCGCCGCCACCACCTCCTCGCTGCCAACGCGTCCCGCCCTCCGCCACATTCCGCGGCGGCCGCACGGTCGGCACGCGGTCACGACGGCCTCATCCCGACCATCGCCGCTTTGCTCTTCAACTCGGTCCTTTGACGAGGGGTGAAGAGGAGTGGGGAGCGACGAGGCACGAGAAGGAGCGTGGAGGAGTTTGAGTTACAGCGAGGAGTGCGCAAATGCTTGCTTGAGGAGGAGCGGCGAGGAGTGGCGAGGAGTGGCGTGGCGTGGCGTGGTGTGGTGTGGTGTGGCGTGGTGAGGAGTGGTGAGGAGTGGTGAGGAGCGGTGTGGGGGGAGCAGGGTGTCTCGCCTGGTCGCACATCTCGTCGCGCGTCCCCGACACGAGCAGCACGGGCCACGGCGCAGGGCGCTGAGCTCCGCCTCGCGCAGCACGACGCCGCCGCCCCGGCGGGCGGTGCAGGGGGAACGAGAGGCAGACGAGCCCCCGCACGAAGGGGGTCCCGGGCCCCCCGTGCTGCTCCCACTCCTCACGGCACAGCGCAGCGCCGCCCGCGCCCCATGGAGCGGCCTGATTGTGTGGGGGGGGGCACCCAGCACCGGCGTGACGGACAACAGTGAGAGTCAGCTGGGACAGACAGCTGTGGTGGACAGTTGTCACAGGTGTAAAGAACAGCTGTGATTGACAACTGTGACAGCAGTGAGAGTTCGTTGTCACAGCAGTGGGAGTCAGTTGTGACAGCTGTGACAGACAGCTGTGATGTACAGTTGTAACAGATGTGACAAACAGCTGTGACAGCTGTGACAGACAGCTGTGATGTACAGTTGTAATAGCTGTGACAGATAGCTGTAACAGCTGTGACAGACAGCTGTGATGTACAGTTGTAACAGCTGTGACAAACAGCTGTGACAGCTGTGACAGACAGCTGTGATGTACAGTTGTAATAGCTGTGACAGACAGCTGTGATGTACAGTTGTAACAGATGTGACAAACAGCTGTAACAGCTGTGACAGACAGCTGTGATGGGCAGTTGTGGCAGCAGTGAGAATCAATCGTGACATGTGCGCAGCTTGAGTCACAATGTGATATGGACGTTAGTGAATCAATAAAGGACCATGTCAACGAAACGGTAACAATGAGACGAGACACGGACAATCGAAGTGAGACACAATGTGACACGTTAGTGATAGACACACAGAACGAGCGACACAAGACAGGCGTGCAGAGAGAGTTGGTCACGTGACGGGACGTCGACCGTGTGATTGGATGGCGCGGTGTCCCGCGCTTGCCCCGTTACCTGCCAGCACGCAGCCCTCCAGCCGCAGCTCCGCGGAGTTCCGCAAATACTCCTGCAGGTGACACGGGCGCGCCGGCGTGACCTAATGACCCCAATTCCGGGGTCACACATCCTTGAAGGCGACGGCACCGTGAGCTCGGCCACTCCAATGGCGTCGCTCGCCAGCCCGTTTCCTTGCACCACGCGGCTCTATGCTGGTGCACGCAGAGGATGGGGTGACGTGACGCATGATGGGGTGACGTGATGAGGTGATGTGATGGGGTGACGTGTGATGGGGTGATGTGTGATGGGGTGGTGTGTGATGGGGTGATGTGTGATGGGGTGATGTGTGATGGGGTGACGTATGATGGGGTGATGTGTGATGGGGTGACGTGTGATGGGGTGACGTGTGATGGAGGTGATGCAGTGCATGTGAGAGAGGTGGTGTGATGGACGTGTGATGGAGGTGGTGTGATGGTCGTGTGATGGAGGTGGTGTGATGGTCGTGAGATGGAGGTGGTGTGATGGTCGTGTGATGGAGGTGGTGTGATGGTCGTCAGATGGAGGTGGTGTGATGGACGTGTGATGGAGTGGTGTGATGGTCGTGTGATGGAGGTGGTGTGATGGACGTGAGATGGAGGTGGTGTGATGGTCGTGCAATGGAGGTTGTGTGATGGTCGTGTGATGGAGGTGGTGTGATGGTCGTGTGATGGAGGTGGTGTGATGGTCGTGAGATGGAGGTGGTGTGATGGTCGTGCGATGGAGGTTGTGTGATGGTCGTGTGATGGAGGTGGTGTGATGGTCGTATGATGGAGGTGGTGTGATGGTCGTGAGATGGAGGTGGTGTGATGGACGTGTGATGGAGGTGGTGTGATGGTTGTGTGATGGAGGTGGTGTGATGGATGTGTGATGGAGGTGGTGTGATGGTCGTGTGATGGAGGTGGTGTGATGGTCGTGTGATGGAGGTGGTGTGATGGTCGTGTGATGGAGGTGGTGTGATGGTCGTGTGATGGAGGTGGTGTGATGGTCGTGTGATAGAGGTGGTGTGATGGATGTGTGATGGAGGTGGTGTGATGGACGTGTGATGGAGGTGGTGTGATGGTCGTGTGATGGAGGTGGTGTGATGGTCGTGTGATAGAGGTGGTGTGATGGATGTGTGATGGAGGTGGTGTGATGGACGTGTGATGGAGGTGGTGTGATGGTCGTGTGATGGAGGTGGTGTGATGGTCGTCAGATGGAGGTGGTGTGATGGACGTGTGATGGAGGTGGTGTGATGGTCGTGTGATGGAGGTGGTGTGATGGACGTGAGATGGAGGTGGTGTGATGGTCGTGCGATGGAGGTTGTGTGATGGTCGTGTGATGGAGGTGGTGTGATGGTCGTGCGATGGAGGTGGTGTGATGGTCGTGAGATGGAGGTGGTGTGATGGTCGTGAGATGGAGGTGGTGTGATGGTCGTGAGATGGAGGTGGTGTGATGGTCGTGAGATGGAGGTGGTGTGATGGTCGTGAGATGGAGGTGGTGTGATGGTCGTGCGATGGAGGTTGTGTGATGGTCGTGTGATGGAGGTGGTGTGATGGTCGTGTGATAGAGGTGGTGTGATGGTTGTGTGATGGAGGTGGTGTGATGGATGTGTGATGGAGGTGGTGTGATGGTCGTGTGATGGAGGTGATGTGATGGTCGTGTGATGGAGGTGGTGTGATGGTCGTGTGATGGAGGTGGTGTGATGGTCGTGTGATGGAGGTGGTGTGATGGTCGTGTGATAGAGGTGGTGTGATGGATGTGTGATGGAGGTGGTGTGATGGTCGTGCGATGGAGGTGGTGTGATGGTTGTGTGATGGAGGTGGTGTGATGGTTGTGTGATGGAGGTGGTGTGATGGTCGTGCGATGGAGGTGGTGTGATGGTCGTGTGATGGAGGTGGTGTGATGGATGTGTGATGGAGGTGGTGTGATGGATGTGTGATGGAGGTGGTGTGATGGTCGTGTGATAGAGGTGATGTGATGGTCGTGTGATGGAGGTGGTGTGATGGATGTGTGATGGAGGTGGTGTGATGGATGTGTGATGGAGGTGGTGTGATGGTCGTGTGATGGAGGTGGTGTGATGGTCGTGTGATGGAGGTGATGTGATGGTCGTGTGATGGAGGTGGTGTGATGGATGTGTGATGGAGGTGGTGTGATGGATGGTGATGGAGGTGGTGTGATGGACGTGTGATGGAGGTGGTGTGATGGATGGTGATGGAGGTGGTGTGATGGTCGTGTGATGGAGGTGGTGTGATGGTCGTGTGATGGAGGTGGTGTGATGGATGTGTGATGGAGGTGGTGTGATGGATGTGTGATGGAGGTGGTGTGATGGATGTGTGATGGAGGTGGTGTGATGGTCGTGTGATGGAGGTGGTGTGATGGATGTGTGATGGAGGTGGTGTGATGGATGTGTGATGGAGGTGATGTGATGGTCGTGTGATGGAGGTGGTGTGATGGATGTGTGATGGAGGTGGTGTGATGGATGGTGATGGAGGTGATGTGATGGTCGTGTGATGGAGGTGGTGTGATGGTCGTGTGATGGAGGTGGTGTGATGGTCGTGCGATGGAGGTGATGTGATGGACGTGCGATGGAGGTGGTGTGATGGATGGTGATGGAGGTGGTGTGATCGATGTGTGATGGAGGTGGTGTGATGGATGTGTGATGGAGGTGGTGTGATGGTCGTGCGATGGAGGTGGTGTGATGGATGGTGATGGAGGTGGTGTGATCGATGTGTGATGGAGGTGGTGTGATCGATGTGTGATGGAGGTGGTGTGATCGATGTGTGATGGAGGTGGTGTGATGGATGGTGATGGAGGTGGTGTGATGGATGGTGATGGAGGTGGTGTGATGGATGGTGATGGAGGTGGTGTGATGGAGGTGATGGAGGTGGTGTGATGGATGGTGATGGAGGTGGTGTGATCGATGTGTGATGGAGGTGGTGTGATCGATGTGTGATGGAGGTGGTGTGAGATGGTGAGGGGTGGTGTGATGGATGGTGATGGAGGTGGTGTGATGGTGGTGATGGAGGTGGTGTGATGGATGGTGATGGAGGTGGTGTGATCGATGTGTGATGGAGGTGGTGTGATCGATGTGTGATGGAGTGGTGGATGATGTTGATGGAGGTGGTGTGATGGATGGTGATGGAGGTGGTGTGATGGACGTGTGATGGAGGTGGTGTGATGGATGGTGATGGAGGTGGTGTGATCGATGTGTGATGGAGGTGGTGTGATCGATGTGTGATGGAGGTGGTGTGATCGATGTGTGATGGAGGTGGTGTGATGGATGGTGATGGAGGTGGTGTGATGGTCGTGTGATGGAGGTGGTGTGATGGATGGTGATGGAGGTGGTGTGGATGGTGATGGAGGTGGTGTGATGGATGTGTGATGGAGGTGGTGTGATGGATGTGTGATGGAGGTGGTGTGATGGATGGTGATGGAGGTGGTGTGATGGTCGTGTGATGGAGGTGGTGTGATGGTCGTGTGATGGAGGTGGTGTGATTGATGTGTGATGGAGGTGGTGTGATGGATGTGTGATGGAGGTGGTGTGATGGATGTGTGATGGAGGTGGTGTAATGGTCGTGTGATGGAGGTGATGTGATGGTCGTGTGATGGAGGTGGTGTGATGGTCGTGTGATGGAGGTTGTGTGATGGATGGTGATGGAGGTGGTGTGATGGATGTGTGATGGAGGTGGTGTGATGGTCGTGCGATGGAGGTGGTGTGATGGATGGTGATGGAGGTGGTGTGATGGTCGTGCGATGGAGGTGGTGTGATGGATGTGTGATGGAGGTGGTGTGATGGTCGTGCGATGGAGGTGGTGTGATGGATGTGTGATGGAGGTGATGTGATGGACGTGCGATGGAGGTGGTGTGATGGATGGTGATAGAGGTGGTGTGATCGATGTGTGATGGAGGTGGTGTGATGGATGTGTGATGGAGGTGGTGTGATGGTCGTGCGATGGAGGTGATGTATGGACGTGTGATGGAGGTGGTGTGATGGATGGTGATGGAGGTGGTGTGATCGATGTGTGATGGAGGTGGTGTGATCGATGTGTGATGGAGGTGGTGTGATCGATGTGTGATGGAGGTGGTGTGATGGATGGTGATGGAGGTGGTGTGATGGATGTGTGACGGAGGTGGTGTGATGGATGTGTGATGGAGGTGGTGTGATGGATGTGTGATGGAGGTGGTGTGATCGATGTGTGATGGAGGTGGTGTGATCGATGTGTGATGGAGGTGGTGTGATCGATGTGTGATGGAGGTGGTGTGATGGATGGTGATGGAGGTGGTGTGATGGATGTGTGACGGAGGTGGTGTGATGGTCGTGTGATAGAGGTGGTGTGATGGATGTGTGATGGAGGTGGAGTGATGGACGTGCGATGGAGGTGGTGTGATGGATGTGTGATGGAGGTGGTGTGATCGATGTGTGATGGAGGTTGTGTGATGGATGTGCGATAGAGGTGGTGTGATCGATGTGTGATGGAGGTGGTGTGATGGATGTGTGATGGAGGTGGTGTGATGGTCGTGTGATGGAGGTGGTGTGATGGATGGTGATGGAGGTGATGTGATGGATGTGTGATGGAGGTGGTGTGATGGATGGTGATGGACGTGGTGTGATGGATGTGTGATGGAGGTGGTGTGATGGATGTGTGATGGAGGTGGTGTGATGGATGGTGATGGAGGTGGTGTGATGGATGTGTGATGGAGGTGGTGTGATGGACGTGTGATGGAGGTGGTGTGATGGATGTGTGATGGAGGTGGTGTGATGGATGGTGATGGAGGTGGTGTAATGGACGTGTGATGGAGGTGGTGTGATGGATGTGTGATGGAGGTGGTGTGATGGATGGTGATGGAGGTGGTGTGATGGATGTGTGATAGGCTCGTGTAATGGACGTGTAATGTCGTCAAGCGATTTGCCCGATAATCTTGTGCCGTGGTGACGTTACTGAAGCGCAGATATCTGCTGAGTGGGGGGGGGGGGTGTCAGATAATTTAGACAGAGGGACAAGGGGGAGGAGGTATGGGGGAAGTGGGGGGGTCCTGGAGTAGAATGGAGCGGGGAGGGGTACGTGGGGGGAGGGGGGGATGGGGGGGAGGGGGCGAGGGCCCAGGGGGTGGGGGGGGGCAGCCAGACTGGTGAGGATGTCGAAGAGGGGGAGGGGGGGGGTCGGATGTAATCAGTCGAGGGCAGACCAGTGACGAGCGAGCGTCATTAGCACGAGGCGGACAGCAGCAGTGGTTGCTGAGATCGGCATTGAACTCACACCGCCATGGCAACGCGTTACCGGCGAGGCACGTGGTGCACACCGGGCGTGGTGACGGGCGGGAGGGTGAGGACCGGTGGGGGAGGGTGAGGACCGGTGGGGAGAGGCTTGGAGGGTTGTTGGGAGTGGGGGGGGAGGTACGGTGGTGAGGAGGTACGGTGGTGGGAGGTATGGTGGTGGGGAGGTATGGTGGTGAGGAGGTATGGTGGTGGGGGAGGTATGGTGGTGGGAGGTATCGTGGTGGGAGGTATGGTGGTGAGGAGGTATGGTGGTGGGGAGGTATGGTGGTGGGGAGGTATGGTGGTGGGGAGGTATGGTGGTGAGGAGGTATGGTGGTGGGGAGGTATGGTGGTGGGGAGGTATGGTGGTGGGAGGTAGGTGGGGAGGTATGGTGGTGAGGAGGTATGGTGGTGAGTAGGTATGGTGGTGGGGAGGTATGGGGTGGGGAGGTATGGGGTGGGGAGGTATGGGGTGGAGGAGGTATGGTGGTGGGGAGGTATGGTGGTGGGGAGGTATGGGGTGGGGAGGTATGGGGTGGGGAGGTATGGTGGTGGGGAGGTATGGGGTGGGGAGGTATGGTGGTGAGGTACGGTGGTGGGTGGGGGAGGTAGGTGGGGGAGGTATGGGGTGGGGAGGTATGGTGGTGAGGTACGGTGGTCAGCCACGCGGTGCGTGAGCCACACTAATTCCTTTGTAATGAAAATCGCGCTGCGAGCGTCTGGCCGCCGCCACTGCTGAGCGGATGAGCGTTTGGCACGTTCGTTTAATTATTAATATTTGATATCGCTCTTTATTAGTTTAAACGCGAAGGAATTTACGATCATAAAACATGAAACAAATCAGTCACACCCCCCCCGCCCCAGACAGCGCGGTACTTTGTGGCGGTCGCGGCTCATAATGGCGAGCAGAGTTCACAATGCCCCGCGGTATTGTGGCTCATCAGCGGCGAGCGGTGGCGCAGTGGTTAGCGCAACTGCACTGCAAACCCGGCGACCTCAAATTCGAATATCAGCCACGGCTAATATCGGTGTTGAGTGATATCTGAATGGGCCCTGTTCCCTATTCCCTTCAACAATACACCGTCGGGCGTGGGGAAGTATGGTCAAACAATCCGTGGCGTGGGTAGGCCTCCATCAAACAGTGGAGGGACAAGCGGCTGTGCGTGTTTTATAATTAAGAACTATTCCATCAAGTTCCTCGGCATCACCGTCGACTCCACCTTATCCTTTGGAGCTGCACCAACCACAACTGCCACATCAGGGCCGTCTGCCATTGAGGTCCACTCACCACCGCCGCCGCCAACACCCTCGCCCGCAGCAGCCTCGCCTCGACAACTGCAACCCAATCCTTGCTCGAGTGACCTCCAGACACTCGCACGCGTCGTCCTCGACGCCCGTCTTCCTTGGCTGCAGTCCCACTCGCTTCCCTCCACTTCCTCCTCCATCTCCTGCCTCCACTCCCTCCTCCACTGGCTTCCTCCATCACCAGCAGGGTCAGCTACATCATCTCCTGCCTCCACTCCCTCCTCCACTCGCTTCCCTCCATCACCAGCAGGGCCAGCTACACATCTCCTGCCTCCACTCCCTCCCCACTGGCTACCACCATCACCAGCAGGGTCAGCTACAGATCTCCTGCCTCCACTCCCTCCTCCACTGCTTCCCCCATCACCAGCAGGGTCAGCTACATCATCTCCTGCCTCCACTCCCTCCTCCACTCGCTTCCCACCATCACCAGCAGGGTCAGCTACATCATCTCCTGCCTCCACTCCCTCCCCCACTCGCTTCCACCATCACCAGCAGGGCCAGCTACAACATCTCCTGCCTCCACTCCCTCCCCCACTGGCTAACCACCATCACCAGCAGGGTCAGCTACAAGATCTCCTGCCTCCACTCCCTCCTCCACTGGCTTCCCTCCATCACCAGCAGGGCCAGCTACATCATCTCCTGCCTCCACTCCCTCCCCCACTGGCTCCACCATCACCAGCAGGATCAGCTACAACATCTCCTGCCTCCACTCCCTCCCCTACTGGCTTCCCACCATCACCAGCAGGGCAGCTACAACATCTCCTGCCTCCACTCCCTCCTCCACTCGCTTCCCACCATCACCAGCAGGGCCAGCTACAACATCTCCTGCCTCCACTCCCTCCCCACTCGCTTCCCACCATCACCAGCAGGGCCAGCTACAACATATCCTGCTACTTGTGCCACTGCGCCTTTCCTCTCGGTCGTCCCCCGTATCTCTCTCTCCTGCTCTCACGAAAAGTCTCCCAGAAGCGCGAGTTACAACCTCCTCCTCCTGCTCTCTACAGCGAGCAGCAGGCCCTGGACACTGCCGGGCGTCGTCTCTCCGTGACAGCCCCCGCCGTGTGATTACGCGGCCATCATCATCATCATCACCCCGCCACTGCTGCTGCTGCACATTCACAGCAGCAGCAGCAGAAGCGGCGTTTAACCGGCTCCGACTTTCGAGCTACCTTGAGCTGAGCTCCACACCTCGGAGTCAAGGGCATTTATGTCGTGGATATGTTGAGCGTTACGGATTGGATTATTATGATGATTACAATGACCTGTATAGGGTGCCTCGTGGCACGCACGCTTCATAATGACCCCGTCAGAGTCGCGAATGCAACGCTTCCGCCTTCGCTGCGTTGAACCGTGGGGTCAAGGCCAGGGGATGGAGGCACGTGTTGGGATGAGGGTCGTGGCCGGTGGGAGGGGTTCGGGTTAGAGTCCAGGGTTATGGTCAAGGTTACGGGTGGATGGAGGGGTTAAGGTGATAGATGGAGGGGGATGATCTGGATATCAGGATATGGCTGGGGAGAAGGGGTCTGTTATTGGAGAGAGGAGGGGGTTGGGGCTATGGCTGGGGGGGGAGGAAGCTGTGGTCAGAATGATCGCTATGGGGCGGGGACGTGGATCAGGGTCTGGGATTTGTCCTTCGAGATAAAAATGTCACGTGGCATGGACGCGGCGTGAAGTGTAAATGAGCGCGATAAGAGCGATGTTTGTGTCCACAGTGTGTCCGTGCGCGCGCGAATGTGCAGTGTGTTTTGTCTTCGCGTGTACAGCCGCGTGCATCTGTACGTGACAGAGCGGTGGTGTTCGTGGTCGCAAAGAACCCGGCGACCAGCATCCAATTCCCGCTCACGACCAATGACAGTGGCGAATATTTGCGCCGATCATTAGGCCACGCCTGGGTCGACTCAGCCTTAAATGAGTAACCTGGTGCGGTGTGTAGACGTGGTGTTGGCCAGCCCCTCGTGTGCCGGGCCGCACTCGTCCCCCAGCAGCCCCGGCGAGGCGACACGAGGGATCGAGCGCAGTGCGCGCGCACGATTTCCCAAACGACCACTCCATCACGAGTTTCTCTCCCACTCTCCCCCACACTCTCTACCGCACTCTCTCATACTCCCACTCTTTGCTATTTTCTCATACTCGCCACTCTCTCACTATCCCCGACTTTCTCTCCAAAATATTCTACCCTCCCCTACTTCCTCCCCTCCTCTTCAACTCTCCCCTACTTTCTCCAGCTCTCCCGAACTCTCCCCAACTCGCACTTTCCTCTACTGCCTCCACTCTGCCACCCACAGTCTCAGTTTCTCAACTCCCTCACTGACTCCCCACAACTCCGCACCCCTCCCCCCACGCACCCCTACCCCCACGCTCCCCTCCCCCCACGCTCCCCCCCCCACGCTCCCCACCCCCACGCTCCCCCCCCCACGCTCCCCCCCACGCTCCCCACCCACCACGCTCCCCTCCCCCACGCTCCCCTCCCCCACGCCCCCCACCCTCCCTCCCCCACGCTCCCCACCCCACGCTCCCCACCCCCACGCTCCCACCCCCCACGCTCCCTCCCCCCACGCTCCCCTCCCCCCACGCTCCCCCCCCCACGCTCCCCACCCCCCACGCTCCCTCCCCCACGCTCCCCTCCCCCACGCCCCCACCCTCCCCTCCCCCCACGCTCCCCTCCCCCACGCTCCCCTCCCCACCCTCCCCTCCCCCACGCCCCCCCCCCTCCCCCCACGCTCCCTCCCCCACCCTCCCCTCCCCCACGCTCCCCTCCCCCACGCTCCCCTCCCCCCACGCTCCCCTCCCCCACGCTCCCCTCCCCCACGCTCCCTCCCCCACGCTCCCTCCCCCCACGCTCCCCTCCCCCACCCTCCCCACCCCCACGCTCCCCTCCCCCACGCTCCCCTCCCCCACGCTCCCCACCCCCCACGCTCCCCTCCCCCACGCTCCCTCCCCCACCCTCCCCACCCCCACGCTCCCCTCCCCCACGCTCCCCTCCACCCACGCTCCCCACCCCCACGCTCCCACCCCCACGCTCCCCACCCCCCACGCTCCCCTCCACCCACGCTCCCCTCCACCCACGTTCCCCACCCCCCACCTCCCCTCCCCCACGCTCCCCTCCACCCACGCTCCCCTCCCCCACGCTCCCCTCCACCCACGCTCCCTCCCACCACGCTCCCCTCCCCCACGCTCCCCACCCCCACGCCCCCTCCACCCACGCCCCCTCCACCCACGCCCCCTCCCCCCACGCTCCCTCCACCCACGCTCCCCTCCACCCACGCTCCCCTCCACCCACGCTCCCCTCCCCCACGCTCCCCTCCCCCACGCTCCCACCCCCCACGCCCCCTCCCCCACGCCCCCTCCCCCACGCTCCCACCCCCCACGCTCCCCTCCACCCACGCTCCCCACCCCCACGCTCCCTCCACCCACGCTCCTCTCCACCCACGCTCCCCTCCACCCACGCTCCCCTCCACCCACGCTCCCTCCCCCACGCTCCCCTCCCCCACGCTCCCCTCCACCCACGCTCCCCTCCACCCACGCTCCCCACCCCCCACGCTCCCTCCCCCACGCTCCCCTCCCCCACGCTCCCCTCCACCCACGCTCCCCACCCCCACGCTCCCTCCCCCCACGCTCCCCACCCCCACGCTCCCCTCCCCCACGCTCTCCTCCCCCACGTTCCCCTCCCCCACGCTCCCCTCCCCCACGCTCCCCTCCCCCACGCTCCCCACCCCCACGCTCCCCTCCCCCACGCTCCCCTCCCCCACGCTCCCCTCCCCACGCTCCCCCACCCACGCTCCCCTCCCCCACGCTCCCCTCCACCCACGCTCCCACCCCCACGCTCCCTCCAACCACGCTCCCACCCCCCACGCTCCCTCCCCCCACGCTCTCCACCCCCACGCTCCCCTCCCCCCACGCTCCCTCCCCCACGCTCCCCTCCCCCACGCTCCCCTCCCCCACGCTCCCTCCACCCACGCTCCCCTCCACCCACGCTCCCCTCCCCCCACGCTCCCCTCCCCCACGCTCCCCTCCACCCACGCTCCCCTCCCCCACGCTCCCCTCCACCCACGCTCCCCTCCACCCACGCTCCCCTCCCCCCACGCTCCCCCCCCACGCTCCCCACCCCCCACGCTCCCCACCCCCACGCTCCCCTCCCCCACGCTCCCCACCCCCACGCTCCCCACCCCCCACGCTCCCCACCCCCCACGCTCCCATCCATCCACACTCCCACAGCCCCTGGGGGGGGGGGGCGTGTGTCCGTGTGTCCGGTGAGGCCAGCGCGAGTCAGCGTCGTGTTTCCGGGCGCCGCTCTCACGAAGGCGCGGGCATTGTCACGTGTAAACACAGTCATTAATAATGATCATCGAGACACAAAGGCGGCCGGGCGTGGTAAATATATATTTGTGGCGCAGTACTGAACAAAATTAGCGTACAATGAATGCACTCGCATATACACGCTAAGATCGCATAAGACAAAAATCCCCCGTATAGCCTTAACGGACTTTTGGGGGCAAGTGCTGTTCGAGAGCACCTCTGAATGTCGGCACGGCATACGAGGGGTGGGTGGTCAGAACCACGCTCGGCCGCCTTTGTCTTCCAAGTGGTGATGTTTTACATATCACTCTCGGTACTTATTTCAGGCTGAGTAAACCTTGGGGAGGCCCGGGACTGGTTCATATAATCGTCATTGGTGTTGGCCGTGAGCGGGAATCTAACTCATATTTTCCGAGTTCACAGCCCACGCGCTCACCGCTGCACTACCGCGTTGCGCACGAGAACAACAGCTGACATTCGCTACGAAGTGGCGGTAAGACCAACGCAGCGCTTTGCAGGCTAAGTGTACCTTGAGGTCACGCCAAGTGTCGAATGCCCGCTGACTGGTCACAGGACAGACCCAGATGCCATGGGTTGACTGACTGAGATGACTGGCCGATGCACTACCTGTCCATAATAGAGGGGGGGGGGGTTGGGGTGAGTTAGTTCACGTACGTATAAATGTGTCGTTAACCCCGCCACCACCCGACACAGCCAGTAAGTCAGGTTGGTCACGTTCATGAAACACGCCAGTCGGTGACTAGTTCAGCACACCGGTGTGTTGGAGAGTAGACCACGGGTGCTCCCCACTTTGCCAACTTGCTGCGGTCTAATCCGCCCGGCGCTCTGCTCGTTGCTGTGAGCGTTGCTCCTCTGCCCTCCGCTGTTGTTGGAGTGCGGCCGTCTCCCAACCACTGCCCCCAGTAGCAGCGTCCTTCACGAGCCTCCTCCACCGAGGTCGATCTCGACACGTGGCGGCGAGTGGCAAGCGACCACGGAGCTCCACGTCCTCCCGTGGCAGCAGGAGCCCCGTCTCTGCGCACACAGCGCGCAGGGCGGAGCTGAGCCAAGGGCCGTGGACTTCCCTGCTGGGGTGAGGGGGTCGGGTTGCGATCCGGCTGGGGGTGCACAAACTCGGGGCAGATTCAAGGGATTAGGGCACGGGGATTGTGGAGGCAATGCTGCTCGTTGCCCGCAGATGCCCTTTCGCTGCCCGCGGAGAAGGGCAGGACACCCAGCCCCCTGTTCCGACTCCCCCCCCACCCTTCCTACCGTGCCCCTCCCTCCCCGCCCATATCTGGTGTCATTGAAAGTGAATGATCCCCACCCTCCATGATTTATTAATCGCAAATATTTTGACGCCTCCGCACTGGAACAAGGCGATCGAGCCGCGCACACGGAGGGGTCACTGCGTTCCCGGCCCCCCCCCGTTGAAGACGTTACCCTCCACCCACTACCGTGTACCCCCCCGCCCCCCAATTCAGAGGCAGCTCCTCGAGGTGGTGGCTAGGGGGGGGGCACTCACAGTGCATGTTAGGGAGTTCATCGCTGGCAGTGAAGTCGTTACATATCGCCATCGCTCCCTTACTTCTGCCAAATCGTGTCGCACATTCCGTGCGTGACTCCCAAAATCTGATTTTAGTCTCATCCCACTCATGGCTTGCAGGGGTGGGGGGGGAGGAGGTAGGGGCGGGGGCACACGAGGGGTGGGACTCGACTCCATGACGCCACTTTGACAAATCGACTAATTGAGCCATCACCAGTATCACCACCATCGGTGTAATCGCACCCGAGCCCCGGCGGGTGACCCATTGCTGGAGGAATAACCACGGCACCGGGGACCTCACGGCACCGGGGATCCCACGGCACCGGGGACCCACGGCACCGGGACCCCACGGCACCGGGGACCCACGGCACCGGGGACCTCACGGCACCGGGGATCCCACGGCACCGGGGATCCCACGGCACCGTGGACCCCACGGCACCGTGGACCCCACGGCACCGGGACCTCACGGCACCGGGGACCCCACGGCACCGGGGACCTCACGGCTCCGGGACCCCACGGCACCGGGGACCCCACGGCACCGTGGACCCCACGGCACCGGGGACCTCACGGCACCGGGGACCCCACGGCACCGGGGACCTCACGGCCCGGGGACCCCACGGCACCGGGGACCCCACGGCACCGTGGACCCCACGGCACCGGGGACCTCACGGCACCGGGGACCCCACGGCACCGGGGACCTCACGGCTCCGGGGACCCCACGGCACCGGGGGGCACACGGGTCCTAGGGGAGTTGGTGGGAGCTGGGATCGCAGGTGAGTGACGCGTCCCGGGCCTGGCTCAGCCGCTCCGCGTGAGCCACTCGTGCCTGCCTGCTGTGCGTCGCCCTTCGCCACCCCGTGCGTGTGTCCACCACGGGGGCTCTCTGTGTCCGCCCGTGCAGCGCGTGGAAGCGAGGCTTGCAAACTGGGACAGCAGCAGCTGGGCTCGCATTAGCAGCGGCAGCAGGGCGGTGTCAGTCGTGCGTGAGAGGTGAGACTGTCGCGACTGTAACGACTGCACGGACTGGAGTGACTGCAGAACGCGTATCGATCCCATACATTCGCAGTGGCAGCTGAGTTCTGAATGAACAAGATTGGGGGGCATCCCCCTCGCCCCCACTACTATGACCCCGCAAACTCTGAACCACCTCCCACCGCTGTGGCCCCCTCTCCCCCCTAGCCCCCACCTCCTCCCAGAGGCTTCGCCTCCACTCTGGAGGTCGCACGCATTGAATGACCCGCCCCTCAACCCCCTACCCCTCCCTCGGTACCCCACGCACAGCAGAGACATTGCAGAATCAACAACAGCAGCGGAGGCGGCGGTCACAGCGATATATCTGTAATAGTTGTGGCAGTGGTATAGGTTTGGCACTTGTGGTTGGGCCAGTAGTAGTTGTGGGAGTGGTGGAGTTGTGGGAGTGGTGGAGTTGTGGAAGTGGTGGAGTTGTGGGAGTGGTGGAGTTATGACAGCAGTAGCGTTGGCTGGAGTAACATCAGTACTACCACCGAATCACACTCTATGCATCTGATCTTGGAAGCTAAGCAGCGTTGAGCCTGGTTCGTACTGTGTGTGAATGGTGCCTGGTTCGTGTTGTGTGTGAAGGAGCCTGGTTCGTGCTGTGTGTGATGGTGCCTGGTTCGTGTTGTGTGTGAATGGAGCCTGGTTCGTGTTGTGTGTGAATGGAACCTGGTTCGTGTTGGGTGTGAAGGAGCCTGGTTCGTGCTGTGTGTGAAGGAGCCTGGTTCGTGTTGTGTGTGAAGGAGCCTGGTTCGTGCTGTGTATGATGGAGCCTGGTTCGTGTTGTGTGTGATTGAGCCTGGTTCGTGCTGTGTATGATGGAGCCTGGTTCGTGTTGTGTGTGATTGAGCCTGGTTCGTGTTGTGTGTGAAGGAGCCTGGTTCGTGCTGTGTGTGATGGAGCCTGGTTCGTGCTGTGTGTGAAGGAGCCTGGTTCGTGCTGTGTGTGATGAGCCTGGTTCGTGCTGTGAGTGAAGGAGCCTGGTTCGTGTTGTGTGTGATGGAGCCTGGTTCGTGCTGTGTGTGAAGGAGCCTGGTTCGTGTTGTGTGTGAAGGAGCCTGGTTCGTGTTGTGTGTGATGGAGCCTGGTTCGTGCTGTGAGTGAAGGAGCCTGGTTCGTGTTGTGTGTGAAGGAGCCTGGTTCGTGCTGTGTGTGAAGGAGCCTGGTTCGTGTTGTGTGTGATGGAGCCTGGTTCGTGCTGTGTGTGAAGGAGCCTGGTTCGTGCTGTGTGTGAAGGAGCCTGGTTCGTGCTGTGTGTGAAGGAGCCTGGTTCGTGTTGTGTGTGATGGAGCCTGGTTCGTGTTGTGTGTGATGGAGCCTGGTTCGTGTTGTGTGTGAAGGAGCCTGGTTCGTGCTGTGTGTGAAGGAGCCTGGTTCGTGTTGTGTGTGAAGGAGCCTGGTTCGTGTTGTGTGTGAAGGAGCCTGGTTCATGTTGTGTGTGATGGAGCCTGGTTCGTGTTGTGTGTGAAGGAGCCTGGTTCGTGCTGTGTGTGAAGGAGCCTGGTTCGTGTTGTGTGTGATTGAGCCTGGTTCGTGTTGTGTGTGAAGGAGCCTGGTTCGTGCTGTGTGTGATTGAGCCTGGTTCGTGTTGTGTGTGATGGAGCCTGGTTCGTGTTGTGTGTGAAGGAGCCTGGTTCGTGTTGTGTGTGATGGAGTCTGGTTCGTATTGTGTGTGAAGGAGCCTGGTTCGTGTTGTGTGTGAAGGAGCCTGGTTAGTGCTGTGTGTGAAGGAGCCTGGTTCGTGTTGTGTGTGAAGGAGCCTGGTTCGTGTTGTGTGTGAAGGAGCCTGGTTCGTGTTGTGTGTGATGGAGCCTGGTTCGTGTTGTGTGTGAAGGAGCCTGGTTCGTGTTGTGTGTGATGGAGCCTGGTTCGTGCTGTGTGTGATGGAGCCTGGTTCGTGTTGTGTGTGATGGAGCCTGGTTCGTGTTGTGTGTGATGGAGCCTGGTTCGTGTTGTGTGTGATGGAGCCTGGTTCGTGCTGTGTGTGATGGAGCCTGGTTCGTGTTGTGTGTGATGGAGCCTGGTTCGTGCTGTGTGTGATGGAGCCTGGTTCGTGTTGTGCGTGATGGAGCCTGGTTCGTGTTGTGTGTGATGGAGCCTGGTTCGTGTTGTGTGTGATTGAGCCTGGTTCGTGCTGTGTGTGATGGAGCCTGGTTCGTGTTGTGCGTGATGGAGCCTGGTTCGTGTTGTGTGTGATGGAGCCTGGCTCGTGTTGTGTGTGATTGAGCCTGGTTAGTGCTGTGTGTGATGGAGCCTGGTTCGTGTTGTGTGTGATGGAGCCTGGTTCGTGTTGTGTGTGAAGGAGCCTGGTTCGTGTTGTGTGTGATTGAGCCTGGTTCGTGCTGTGTGTGAAGGAGCCTGGTTCGTGTTGTGTGTGATGGAGCCTGGTTCGTGTTGTGTGTGAAGGAGCCTGGTTCGTGTTTGTGTGTGATGGAGCCTGGTTCGTGTTGTGTGTGATGGAGCCTGGTTCGTGTTGTGTGTGAAGGAGCCTGGTTCGTGTTGTGTGTGATGGAGCCTGGTTCGTGCTGTGTGTGAATGGAGCCTGGTTCGTGTTGTGTGTGATGGAGCCTGGTTCGTGTTGTGTGTGAAGGAGCCTGGTTCGTGTTGTGTGTGATTGAGCCTGGTTCGTGTTGTGTGTGATGGAGCCTGGTTCGTGTTGTGTGTGAAGGAGCCTGGTTCGTGTTGTGTGTGAAGGAGCCTGGTTCGTGCTGTGTGTGAAGGAGCCTGGTTAGTGCTGTGTGTGATGGAGCCTGGTTCGTGTTGTGTGTGAAGGAGCCTGGTTCGTGTTGTGTGTGATGGAGCCTGGTTCGTGCTGTGTGTGAATGGAGCCTGGTTCGTGTTGTGTGTGATGGAGCCTGGTTCGTGTTGTGTGTGAAGGAGCCTGGTTCGTGTTGTGTGTGATTGAGCCTGGTTCGTGTTGTGTGTGATGGAGCCTGGTTCGTGTTGTGTGTGAAGGAGCCTGGTTCGTGTTGTGTGTGAAGGAGCCTGGTTCGTGCTGTGTGTGAAGGAGCCTGGTTCGTGCTGTGTGTGATGGAGTCTGGTTCGTGCTGTCTGTGAAGGAGCCTGGTTCGTGTTGTGTGTGATGGAGCCTGGTTCGTGTTGTGTGTGAAGGAGCCTGGTTCGTGTTGTGTGTGATGGAGCCTGGTTCGTGTTGTGTGTGATGGAGCCTGGTTCGTGCTGTCTGTGAAGGAGCCTGGTTCGTGCTGTCTGTGAAGGAGCCTGGTTCGTGCTGTGTGTGAAGGAGCCTGGTTCGTGCTGTGTGTGAAGGAGCCTGGTTCGTGTTGTGTGTGAAGGAGCCTGGTTCGTGCTGTGTGTGAAGGAGCCTGGTTCGTGTTGTGTGTGATGGAGCCTGGTTCGTGCTGTGTGTGATGGAGCCTGGTTCGTGTTGTGTGTGAAGGAGCCTGGTTCGTGCTGTGTGTGATGGAGCCTGGTTCGTGTTGTGTGTGATGGAGCCTGGTTCGTGCTGTGTGTGAATGGAGTCTGGTTCGTGCTGTGTGTGAAGGAGCCTGGTTCGTGTTGTGTGTGATGGAGCCTGGTTAGTGCTGTGTGTGAAGGAGCCTGGTTCGTGCTGTGTGTGAAGGAGCCTGGTTCGTGTTGTGTGTGATGGAGCCTGGTTCGTGCTGTGTGTGAATGGAGCCTGGTTCGTGTTTGTGTGATGGAGCCTGGTTAGTGTTGTGTGTGATGGAGCCTGGTTCGTGTTGTGTGTGATGGAGCCTGGTTCGTGTGTGTGTGATTGAGCCTGGTTTGTGTTGTGTGTGATGGAGCCTGGTTCGTGCTGTGTGTGAAGGAGCCTGGTTCGTGTTGTGTGTGATGGAGCCTGGTTCGTGCTGTGTGTGAAGGAGCCTGGTTCGTGCGTGTGTGAAGGAGCCTGGTTCGTGTTGTGTGTGATGGAGCCTGGTTCGTGTTGTGTGTGATTGAGCCTGGTTCGTGCGTGTGTGATGGAGCCTGGTTCTGGTGTTGTGCGTGATGGAGCCTGGTTCGTGTTGTGTGTGATGGAGCCTGGCTCGTGTTGTGTGTGATTGAGCCTGGTTAGTGCTGTGTGATGGAGCCTGGTTCGTGTTGTGTGTGATGGAGCCTGGTTCGTGTTGTGTGTGAAGGAGCCTGGTTCGTGTTGTGTGTGATTGAGCCTGGTTCGTGCTGTGTGTGAAGGAGCCTGGTTCGTGTTGTGTGTGATGGAGCCTGGTTCGTGTGTGTGTGTGAAGGAGCCTGGTTCGTGTTGTGTGTGATGGAGCCTGGTTCGTGTTGTGTGTGATGGAGCCTGGTTCGTGTTGTGTGTGAAGGAGCCTGGTTCGTGTTGTGTGTGATGGAGCCTGGTTCGTGCTGTGTGTGAATGGAGCCTGGTTTCGTGTTGTGTGTGATGGAGCCTGGTTCGTGTTGTGTGTGAAGGAGCCTGGTTCGTGTTGTGTGTGATTGAGCCTGGTTCGTGTTGTGTGTGATGGAGCCTGGTTCGTGTTGTGTGTGAAGGAGCCTGGTTCGTGTTGTGTGTGAAGGAGCCTGGTTCGTGTGTGTGTGAAGGAGCCTGGTTAGTGCTGTGTGTGATGGAGCCTGGTTCGTGTTGTGTGTGAAGGAGCCTGGTTCGTGTTGTGTGTGATGGAGCCTGGTTCGTGCTGTGTGTGAATGGAGCCTGGTTCGTGTGTGTGTGTGATGGAGCCTGGTTCGTGTTGTGTGTGAAGGAGCCTGGTTCGTGTTGTGTGTGATTGAGCCTGGTTCGTGTTGTGTGTGATGGAGCCTGGTTCGTGTTGTGTGTGAAGGAGCCTGGTTCGTGTTGTGTGTGAAGGAGCCTGGTTCGTGCTGTGTGTGAAGGAGCCTGGTTCGTGCTGTGTGTGATGGAGTCTGGTTCGTGCTGTCTGTGAAGGAGCCTGGTTCGTGTTGTGTGTGATGGAGCCTGGTTCGTGTTGTGTGTGAAGGAGCCTGGTTCGTGTTGTGTGTGATGGAGCCTGGTTCGTGTTGTGTGTGATGGAGCCTGGTTCGTGCTGTCTGTGAAGGAGCCTGGTTCGTGCTGTCTGTGAAGGAGCCTGGTTCGTGCTGTGTGTGAAGGAGCCTGGTTCGTGCTGTGTGTGAAGGAGCCTGGTTCGTGTTGTGTGTGAAGGAGCCTGGTTCGTGCTGTGTGTGAAGGAGCCTGGTTCGTGTTGTGTGTGATGGAGCCTGGTTCGTGCTGTGTGTGATGGAGCCTGGTTCGTGTTGTGTGTGAAGGAGCCTGGTTCGTGCTGTGTGTGATGGAGCCTGGTTCGTGTTGTGTGTGATGGAGCCTGGTTCGTGCTGTGTGTGAATGGAGTCTGGTTCGTGCTGTGTGTGAAGGAGCCTGGTTCGTGTTGTGTGTGATGGAGCCTGGTTAGTGCTGTGTGTGAAGGAGCCTGGTTCGTGCTGTGTGTGATGGAGCCTGGTTCGTGTTGTGTGTGATGGAGCCTGGTTCGTGCTGTGTGTGAATGGAGCCTGGTTCGTGTTTTGTGTGATGGAGCCTGGTTTAGTGTTGTGTGTGATGGAGCCTGGTTCGTGTTGTGTGTGATGGAGCCTGGTTCGTGTTGTGTGTGATTGAGCCTGGTTTGTGTTGTGTGTGATGGAGCCTGGTTCGTGCTGTGTGTGAAGGAGCCTGGTTCGTGTTGTGTGTGATGGAGCCTGGTTCGTGCTGTGTGTGAAGGAGCCTGGTTCGTGCTGTGTGTGAAGGAGCCTGGTTCGTGTTGTGTGTGATGGAGCCTGGTTCGTGTTGTGTGTGATTGAGCCTGGTTCGTGTTGGGTGTGATTGAGCCTGGTTCGTGTTGTGTGTGAAGGAGCCTGATTCGTGCTGTGTGTGAAGGAGCCTGGTTCGTGTTGTGTGTGATGGAGCCTGGTTCGTGTTGTGTGTGATTGAGCCTGGTTCGTGTTGTGTGTGATGGAGCCTGGTTCGTGCTGTGTGTGAATGAGCCTGGTTCGTGCTGTGTGTGAATGAGCCTGGTTCGTGCTGTGTGTGAAGGAGCCTGGTTCGTGTTGTGTGTGATTGAGCCTGGTTCGTGTGTGTGTGATGGAGCCTGGTTCGTGCTGTGTGTGAATGAGCCTGGTTCGTGCTGTGTGTGAATGAGCCTGGTTCGTGCTGTGTGTGAAGGCCTGGTTCGTGCTGTGTGTGAAGGAGCCTGGTTCGTGCTGCGTGTCAGTGAGACACTGCACTGCAAGATTACTCAAAGATGGAACCATAGCAATGGATTATTTAATCCATATATGCGGAACTTTGAGGGTATGACCACGTCGCAGTAGAATTAGCAGCAGGAGTTTATGCTGAGTATTATCCGAAGTAGTATCATCACAAGGAGCTAATGCGGAGTCGTATATGTGTAGTATATCCGCAGTAGTTTCAGCAGTAGTATATGTGCAGCAGGATTCAGAGTAGTAGCATCAGCAGGAGTATATGTGTGCTGTCGTAGTATCAGCGGTACTATATGTGCAGTAGTATCAGCAGTAGTATCAGCAGGGGTGTAGTGTGTGTAGTAGTATTAGGAGCAGCAGTAATTAGAGCAGGCAGGCGGGGTCTCGGTGTCACGGGAGGTGCCGCACCCTGTGGTTCCCATGCGTTTCCTTTCCGACAAAAACAATTTAAGAGTCATCATCATTATCGTGTTCCCGTCATCACCATCATCATCATCTTCGTGGGTTCTTGCTCATTTTAGCATCATCTTGGCAAACTCGCGCAGGTGAGTTGCGAAGGCGTGAAGGTGACGTGTGGGCAAAGGGTAGAAATGAAGGTGTAGGGAGGTGTGCAGGTAGGTGTGCAGGTAGGTGAGCGGTTGTTGATGGAGTTATGGAGATGTGAGGTGTGGTAAATGTCTGCCCGTGAATGTGTTTGGCTGAAGGTGGAGTGACTGTGTCCATGTGATTGATTGAAGGTGTACAGGTGAGCGTGTGCAGGCAAAGGTGTTGTAGGTGACGTGAAGGTTGGTGAATGATTTATCAAGGTGTGTAGGTGACAGTGTCGTGCAGCAGTGTACAATACGCATGGTGATGAAAATATCCAGGTGAGTGCGCAATGAAGGTGAGAAGGTGAATCATTGATGTGGTGTGAAGGTGGACACGTGAGTTCACGACCAAGGTGTACAAGTGAATACGCAGCGAATGTGTAAAGGTGTGCGGGTGAATGTGGTGCACGCAAGCAGGTCAGCGCGCGTTGAAGACGCGGCGCAGATGAACGTGCTATGAAGGCGAGCGCTTGCAGGTGCATGCGGGTGCGCGACCTGAAGTGGTGCGGGCGTTGTCGGCGCGCAGCTGAGACCGCGTGCGCGCCGTGCCGCCCCGCAGGGGCCATGTCCCGCGCGGATCTGAGCGCGGTCCCCGCCTTCTTCTCCATCTCCATCCTGACGCTCGCCGTTCCGCTCAACCTCGCGTCGCTCGGGCTGCTGTGCGCACACGGCCGCCGGCGCCGCTCCCCCACGGCGCTCTTCATGATCAACCTCGCGACCTCTGACCTCCTCTTCCTGCTCAGCCTCGCCTTCCTCGTGCCCTACTACCTGAGCG
>MU249595.1:5254831-5391835 GCA_018977245.1 Lethenteron camtschaticum | reverse complement strand
GCCAACGCGTCCCGCCCTCCGCCACATTCCGCGGCGGCCGCACGGTCGGCACGCGGTCACGACGGCCTCATCCCGACCATCGCCGCTTTGCTCTTCAACTCGGTCCTTTGACGAGGGGTGAAGAGGAGTGGGGAGCGACGAGGCACGAGAAGGAGCGTGGAGGAGTTTGAGTTACAGCGAGGAGTGCGCAAATGCTTGCTTGAGGAGGAGCGGCGAGGAGTGGCGAGGAGTGGCGAGGAGTGGCGAGGAGGAGTGGCAGATGGAGGAGTGGTGAGGAGTGGTGAGGAGTGGTGTGGCGAGGAGTGGTGAGGAGTGGTGAGGAGTGGTGAGGAGCGGTGTGGGGGGAGCAGGGTGTCTCGCCTGGTCGCACATCTCGTCGCGCGTCCCCGACACGAGCAGCACGGGGCCACGGCGCAGGGCGTGAGCTCCGCCTCGCGCAGCACGACGCCGCCGCCCCGGCCCGGGCGGTGCAGGGGGAACGAGAGGCAGACGAGCCCCCGCACGAAGGGGGTCCCGGGCCCCCGTGCTGCTCCCACTCCTCACGCACAGCGCAGCGGCCGCCCGCGCCCCATGGAGCGGCCTGATTGGGGGGGGGGGCACCCAGCACCGGCGTGACGGACAACAGTGAGAGTCAGCTGGGACAGACAGCTGTGGTGGACAGTTGTCACAGGTGTAAAGAACAGCTGTGATTGACAACTGTGACAGCAGTGAGAGTTCGTTGTCACAGCAGTGGGAGTCAGTTGTGACAGCTGTGACAGACAGCTGTGATGTACAGTTGTAACAGATGTGACAAACAGCTGTGACAGCTGTGACAGACAGCTGTGATGTACAGTTGTAATAGCTGTGACAGATAGCTGTAACAGCTGTGACAGACAGCTGTGATGTACAGTTGTAACAGCTGTGACAAACAGCTGTGACAGCTGTGACAGACAGCTGTGATGTACAGTTGTAATAGCTGTGACAGACAGCTGTGATGTACAGTTGTAACAGATGTGACAAACAGCTGTAACAGCTGTGACAGACAGCTGTGATGGGCAGTTGTGGCAGCAGTGAGAATCAATCGTGACATGTGCGCAGCTTGAGTCACAATGTGATATGGACGTTAGTGAATCAATAAAGGACCATGTCAACGAAACGGTAACAATGAGACGAGACACGGACAATCGAAGTGAGACACAATGTGACACGTTAGTGATAGACACACAGAACGAGCGACACAAGACAGGCGTGCAGAGAGAGTTGGTCACGTGACGGGACGTCGACCGTGTGATTGGATGGCGCGGTGTCCCGCGCTTGCCCCGTTACCTGCCAGCACGCAGCCCTCCAGCCGCAGCTCCGCGGAGTTCCGCAAATACTCCTGCAGGTGACACGGGCGCGCCGGCGTGACCTAATGACCCCAATTCCGGGGTCACACATCCTTGAAGGCGACGGCACCGTGAGCTCGGCCACTCCAATGGCGTCGCTCGCCAGCCCGTTTCCTTGCACCACGCGGCTCTATGCTGGTGCACGCAGAGGATGGGGTGACGTGACGCATGATGGGGTGACGTGATGAGGTGATGTGATGGGGTGACGTGTGATGGGGTGATGTGTGATGGGGTGGTGTGTGATGGGGTGATGTGTGATGGGGTGATGTGTGATGGGGTGACGTTGATGGGGTGATGTGTGATGGGGTGACGTGTGATGGGTGACGTGTGATGGAGGTGATGCAGTGCATGTGAGAGAGGTGGTGTGATGGACGTGTGATGGAGGTGGTGTGATGGTCGTGTGATGGAGGTGGTGTGATGGTCGTGAGATGGAGGTGGTGTGATGGTCGTGTGATGGAGGTGGTGTGATGGTCGTCAGATGGAGGTGGTGTGATGGACGTGTGATGGAGTGGTGTGATGGTCGTGTGATGGAGGTGGTGTGATGGACGTGAGATGGAGGTGGTGTGATGGTCGTGCAATGGAGGTTGTGTGATGGTCGTGTGATGGAGGTGGTGTGATGGTCGTGTGATGGAGGTGGTGTGATGGTCGTGAGATGGAGGTGGTGTGATGGTCGTGCGATGGAGGTTGTGTGATGGTCGTGTGATGGAGGTGGTGTGATGGTCGTATGATGGAGGTGGTGTGATGGTCGTGAGATGGAGGTGGTGTGATGGACGTGTGATGGAGGTGGTGTGATGGTTGTGTGATGGAGGTGGTGTGATGGATGTGTGATGGAGGTGGTGTGATGGTCGTGTGATGGAGGTGGTGTGATGGTCGTGTGATGGAGGTGGTGTGATGGTCGTGTGATGGAGGTGGTGTGATGGTCGTGTGATGGAGGTGGTGTGATGGTCGTGTGATAGAGGTGGTGTGATGGATGTGTGATGGAGGTGGTGTGATGGACGTGTGATGGAGGTGGTGTGATGGTCGTGTGATGGAGGTGGTGTGATGGTCGTGTGATAGAGGTGGTGTGATGGATGTGTGATGGAGGTGGTGTGATGGACGTGTGATGGAGGTGGTTGTGATGGTCGTGTGATGGAGGTGGTGTGATGGTCGTCAGATGGAGGTGGTGTGATGGACGTGTGATGGAGGTGGTGTGATGGTCGTGTGATGGAGGTGGTGTGATGGACGTGAGATGGAGGTGGTGTGATGGTCGTGCGATGGAGGTTGTGTGATGGTCGTGTGATGGAGGTGGTGTGATGGTCGTGCGATGGAGGTGGTGTGATGGTCGTGAGATGGAGGTGGTGTGATGGTCGTGAGATGGAGGTGGTGTGATGGTCGTGAGATGGAGGTGGTGTGATGGTCGTGAGATGGAGGTGGTGTGATGGTCGTGAGATGGAGGTGGTGTGATGGTCGTGCGATGGAGGTTGTGTGATGGTCGTGTGATGGAGGTGGTGTGATGGTCGTGTGATAGAGGTGGTGTGATGGTTGTGTGATGGAGGTGGTGTGATGGATGTGTGATGGAGGTGGTGTGATGGTCGTGTGATGGAGGTGATGTGATGGTCGTGTGATGGAGGTGGTGTGATGGTCGTGTGATGGAGGTGGTGTGATGGTCGTGTGATGGAGGTGGTGTGATGGTCGTGTGATAGAGGTGGTGTGATGGATGTGTGATGGAGGTGGTGTGATGGTCGTGCGATGGAGGTGTGTGATGGTTGTGTGATGGAGGTGGTGTGATGGTGTGTGATGGAGGTGGTGTGATGGTCGTGCGATGGAGGTGGTGTGATGGTCGTGTGATGGAGGTGGTGTGATGGATGTGTGATGGAGGTGGTGTGATGGAGTGTGATGGAGGTGGGTGATGGTCGTGTGATAGAGGTGATGTGATGGTCGTGTGATGGGGTGGTGTGATGGATGTGTGATGGAGGTGGTGTGATGGATGTGTGATGGAGGTGGTGTGATGGTCGTGTGATGGAGGTGGTGTGATGGTCGTGTGATGGAGGTGATGTGATGGTCGTGTGATGGAGGTGGTGTGATGGATGTGTGATGGAGGTGGTGTGATGGATGGTGATGGAGGTGGTGTGATGGACGTGTGATGGAGGTGGTGTGATGGATGGTGATGGAGGTGGTGTGATGGTCGTGTGATGGAGGTGGTGTGATGGTCGTGTGATGGAGGTGGTGTGATGGATGTGTGATGGGGTGGTGTGATGGATGTGTGATGGAGGTGGTGTGATGGATGTGTGATGGAGGTGGTGTGATGGTGTGTGATGGAGGTGGTGTGATGGATGTGTGATGGAGGTGGTGTGATGGATGTGTGATGGAGGTGATGTGATGGTCGTGTGATGGAGGTGGTGTGATGGATGTGTGATGGAGGTGGTGTGATGGATGGTGATGGAGGGTGATGTGATGGTCGTGTGATGGAGGTGGTGTGATGGTCGTGTGATGGAGGTGGTGTGATGGTCGTGCGATGGAGGTGATGTGATGGACGTGCGATGGAGGTGGTGTGATGGATGGTGATGGAGGTGGTGTGATCGATGTGTGATGGAGGTGGTGTGATGGATGTGTGATGGAGGTGGTGTGATGGTCGTGCGATGGAGGTGGTGTGATGGATGGTGATGGAGGTGGTGTGATCGATGTGTGATGGAGGTGGTGTGATCGATGTGTGATGGAGGTGGTGTGATCGATGTGTGATGGAGGTGGTGTGATGGATGGTGATGGAGGTGGTGTGATGGATGGTGATGGAGGTGGTGTGATGGATGGTGATGGAGGTGGTGTGATGGACGTGTGATGGAGGTGGTGTGATGGATGGTGATGGAGGTGGTGTGATCGTGTGTGATGGAGGTGGTGTGATCGTGTGTGATGGAGGTGGTGTGATCGATGTGTGATGGAGGTGGTGTGATGGATGGTGATGGAGGTGGTGTGATGGTCGTGTGATGGAGGTGGTGATGGATGTGATGGAGGTGGTGTGATCGATGTGTGATGGAGGTGGTGTGATCGATGTGTGATGGAGGTGGTGTGATCGATGTGTGATGGAGGTGGTGTGATGGATGGTGATGGAGGTGGTGTGATGGCGTGTGATGGAGGTGGTGTGATGGATGGTGATGGAGGTGGTGTGATCGATGTTGATGGAGGTGGTGTGATCGATGTGTGATGGAGTGGTGTGATCGATGTGTGATGGAGGTGGTGTGATGGATGGTGATGGAGGTGGTGTGATGGTCGTGTGATGGAGGTGGTGTGATGGATGGTGATGGAGGTGGTGTGGATGGTGATGGAGGTGGTGTGATGGATGTGTGATGGAGGTGGTGTGATGGATGTGTGATGGAGGGGTGTGATGATGGTGATGGAGGTGGTGTGATGGTCGTGGTATGGAGGTGGTGTGATGGTCGTGTGATGGAGGTGTGTGATTGATGTGTGATGGAGGTGGTGTGATGGATGTGTGATGGAGGTGGTGTGATGGATGTGTGATGGAGGTGTGTGTAATGGTCGTGTGATGGAGGTGATGTGATGGTCGTGTGATGGAGGTGGTGTGATGGTCGTGTGATGGAGGTTGGTGTGATGGATGGTGATGGAGGTGGTGTGATGGATGTGTGATGGAGGTGGTGTGATGGTCGTGCGATGGAGGTGGTGTGATGGATGGTGATGGAGGTGGTGTGATGGTCGTGCGATGGAGGTGGTGTGATGGATGTGTGATGGAGGTGGTGTGATGGTCGTGCGATGGAGGTGGTGTGATGGATGTGTGATGGAGGTGATGTGATGGACGTGCGATGGAGGTGGTGTGATGGATGGTGATAGAGGTGGTGTGATCGATGTGTGATGGAGGTGGTGTGATGGATGTGTGATGGAGGTGGTGTGATGGTCGTGCGATGGAGGTGATGTGTAGACGTGTGATGGAGGTGGTGTGATGGATGGTGATGGAGGTGGTGTGATCGATGTGTGATGGAGGTGGTGTGATCGATGTGTGATGGAGGTGGTGTGATCGATGTGTGATGGAGGTGGTGTGATGGATGGTGATGGAGGTGGTGTGATGGATGTGTGACGGAGGTGGTGTGATGGATGTGTGATGGAGGTGGTGTGATGGATGTGTGATGGAGGTGGTGTATCGATGTGTGATGGAGGTGGTGTGATCGATGTGTGATGGAGGTGGTGTGATCGATGTGTGATGGAGGTGGTGTGATGGATGGTGATGGAGGTGGTGTGATGGATGTGTGACGGAGGTGGTGTGATGTCGTGTGATAGAGGTGGTGTGATGGATGTGTGATGGAGGTGGAGTGATGGACGTGCGATGGAGGTGGTGTGATGGATGTGTGATGGAGGTGGTGTGATCGATGTGTGATGGAGGTTGTGTGATGGATGTGCGAGAGGTGGTGTGATCGATGTGTGATGGAGGTGGTGTGATGGATGTGTGATGGAGGTGGTGTGATGGTCGTGTGATGGAGGTGGTGTGATGGATGGTGATGGAGGTGATGTGATGGATGTGTGATGGAGGTGGTGTGATGGATGGTGATGGACGTGGTGTGATGGATGTGTGATGGAGGTGGTGTGATGGATGTGTGATGGAGGTGGTGTGATGGATGGTGATGGAGGTGGTGTGATGGATGTGTGATGGAGGGGTGTGATGGACGTGTGATGGAGGTGGTGTGATGGATGTGTGATGGAGGTGGTGTGATGGATGGTGATGGAGGTGGTGTAATGGACGTGTGATGGAGGTGGTGTGATGGATGTGTGATGGAGGTGGTGTGATGGATGGTGATGGAGGTGGTGTGATGGATGTGTGATAGGCTCGTGTAATGGACGTGTAATGTCGTCAAGCGATTTGCCCGATAATCTTGTGCCGTGGTGACGTTACTGAAGCGCAGATATCTGCTGAGTGGGGGGGGGTGTCAGATAATTTAGACAGAGGGACAAGGGGGGAGGAGGTATGGGGAAGTGGGGGGGTCCTGGAGTAGAATGGAGCGGGGAGGGGTACGTGGGGGGAGGGGGGATGGGGGGGAGGGGGCGAGGGCCCAGGGTGGGGGGGGGGCAGCCAGACTGGTGAGGATGTCGAAGAGGGAGGAGGGGGGGGGTCGGATGTAATCAGTCGGCGGCAGACCAGTGACGAGCGAGCGTCATTAGCACGAGGCGGACAGCAGCAGTGGTTGCTGAGATCGGCATTGAACTCACACCGCCATGGCAACGCGTTACCGGCGAGGCACGTGGTGCACACCGGGCGTGGTGACGGGCGGGAGGGTGAGGACCGGTGGGGAGGGTGAGGACCGGTGGGGAGAGGCTTTGGAGGGTTGTTGGGAGTGGGGGGAGGTACGGTGGTGAGGAGGTACGGTGGTGGGGAGGTATGGTGTGGGGAGGTATGGTGGTGAGGAGGTATGGTGGTGGGGAGGTATGGTGGTGGGAGGTATCGTGGTGGGGAGGTATGGTGGTGAGGAGGTATGGTGGTGGGGAGGTATGGTGGTGGGGAGGTATGGTGTGGGAGGTATGGTGGTGAGGAGGTATGGTGGTGGGGAGGTACGGTGGTGGGGAGGTATGGTGGTGGGAGGTTATGGTGGTGAGGAGGTATGGTGGTGAGTAGGTATGGTGGTGGGAGGTATGGTGGTGGGGAGGTATGGTGGTGAGGAGGTATGGTGGTGAGGAGGTATGGTGGTGGGAGGTATGGTGGTGGGGGTATGGTGGTGGGGAGGTATGGTGGTGGGGAGGTATGGTGGTGGGGAGGTATGGTGGTGGGAGGTATGGTGGTGAGGTACGGTGGTGGGGGGAGGTATGGTGGTGGGGAGGTATGGTGGTGGGGAGGTATGGTGGTGAGGTACGGTGGTGGGGGGAGGTATGGTGGTGGGAGGTATGGTGTGGGGAGGTTTGGTGGTGGGGAGGTATGGTGGTGGGGGGAGGTATGGTGGTGGGGAGGTTTGGTGGTGGGGAGGTACGGTGGTGGGGTATGGTGGTGGGGGTATGGTGGTGGGGAGGTACGGTGGTGGGGAGGTATGGTGGTGAGGAGGTATGGTGGTGGGGAGGTACGGTGGTGGGGGGAGGTATGGTGGTGAGGAGGTATGGTGGTGGGGAGGTACGGTGGTGGGGGAGGTATGGTGGTGGTGAGGAGGTACGGTGGTGGGGAGGTATGGTGGTGGGGAGGTAGGTGGTGGGGGTATGGTGGGGGGAGGTATGGTGGTGGGGAGGTACGGTGGTGGGGGGAGGTATGGTGGTGAGGAGGTATGGTGGTGGGGAGGTACGGTGGTGGGGGGAGGTATGGTGGTGAGGAGGTATGGTGGTGGGAGGTATGGTGGTGAGGAGGTATGGTGGTGGGGAGGTACGGTGGTGGGGGGAGGTATGGTGGTGAGGAGGTACGGTGGTGGGGCTACTTGTGCCACCACTGCGCCTTTCCTCTCGGTCGTCCCCCGTATCTCTCAGCTCTCCTGTCGCTCTGCACGACGGCTCACGGTGGAAGTCTCCACAGCAGAAGCAGCGAGATTCACAACCTCCTCCTCCTGCTGCTCTCGACAGCGAGCAGCAGGCCCTGGACACTGCGGGCGTCGTCTCTCGTGACAGCCCCCGCGTGTGATTACGCGGCCATCATCATCATCATCACCCCGCCACTGCTGCTGCTGCACATTCACAGCAGCAGCAGCAGAAGCGGCGTTTAACCGGCTCCGACTTTCGAGCTACCTTGAGCTGAGCTCCACACCTCGGAGTCAAGGGCATTTATGTCGTGGATATGTTGAGCGTTACGGATTGGATTATTATGATGATTACAATGACCTGTATAGGGTGCCTCGTGGCACGCACGCTTCATAATGACCCCGTCAGAGTCGCGAATGCAACGCTTCCGCCTTCGCTGCGTTGAACCGTGGGGTCAAGGCCAGGGGATGGAGGCACGTGTTGGGATGAGGGTCGTGGCCGGTGGGAGGGGTTCGGGTTAGAGTCCAGGGTTATGGTCAAGGTTACGGGTGGATGGAGGGGTTAAGGTGATAGATGGAGGGGGATGATCTGGATATCAGGATATGGCTGGGGAGAAGGGGTCTGTTTATTGGAGAGAGGAGGGGTTGGGGCTATGGCTGGGGGGGGAGGAAGCTGTGGTCAGAATGATCGCTATGGGGCGGGACGTGGATCAGGGTCTGGGATTTGTCCTTCGAGATAAAAATGTCACGTGGCATGGACGCGGCGTGAAGTGTAAATGAGCGCGATAAGAGCGATGTTTGTGTCCACAGTGTGTCCGTGCGCGCGCGAATGTGCAGTGTGTTTTGTCTTCGCGTGTACAGCCGCGTGCATCTGTACGTGACAGAGCGGTGGTGTTCGTGGTCGCAAAGAACCCGGCGACCAGCATCCAATTCCCGCTCACGACCAATGACAGTGGCGAATATTTGCGCCGATCATTAGGCCACGCCTGGGTCGACTCAGCCTTAAATGAGTAACCTGGTGCGGTGTGTAGACGTGGTGTTGGCCAGCCCCTCGTGTGCCGGGCCGCACTCGTCCCCCAGCAGCCCCGGCGAGGCGACACGAGGGATCGAGCGCAGTGGCGCGCGCACGATTTCCCAAACGACCACTCCATCACGAGTTTTCTCTCCCACTCTCCCCCCACACTCTCTACCGCACTCTCTCATACTCCCACTCTTTGCTATTTTCTCATACTCGCCCACTCTCTCACTATCCCCGACTTTCTCTCCAAAATATTCTACCCTCCCCTACTTCCTCCCCTCCTCTTCAACTCTCCCCTACTTTCTCCAGCTCTCCCGAACTCTCCCCAACTCGCACTTTCCTCTACTGCCTCCACTCTGCCACCCACAGTCTCAGTTTCTCAACTCCCTCACTGACTCCCCACAACTCCGCACCCCTCCCCCCACGCACCCCTCCCCACGCTCCCCCCACGCTCCCCTCCCCCCACGCTCCCCACCCCCACGCTCCTCCCCCCCACGCTCCCCCCCACGCTCCCCACCCACCACGCTCCCCTCCCCCCACGCTCCCCTCCCCCCACGCCCCCCCACCCTCCCTCCCCCACGCTCCCCACCCCCACGCTCCCCCACCCCCACGCTCCCCACCCCCCACGCTCCCCTCCCCCCACGCTCCCCTCCCCCCCACGCTCCCCTCCCCCCACGCCCCCACCCCCCACGCTCCCCTCCCCCCACGCTCCCCTCCCCCCAACGCCCCCCACCCTCCCCTCCCCCCCACGCTCCCCTCCCCACGCTCCCCTCCCCCCCTCCCCTCCCCCACCCCCCCCCCACCTCCCCTCCCCCACGCTCCCCTCCCCCCACCCTCCCCTCCCCCACGCCCCCCCCCACCTCCCTCCCCCCACGCTCCCCTCCCCCCCCACGCCCCCTCCCCCCACGCTCCCCTCCCCCACGCTCCCTCCCCCCACGCTCCCCTCCCCACCCCCCCAACGCTCCCCTCCCCCACGCTCCCCCCCCCACGCTCCCCACCCCCCACGCCCCCTCCCCCCACGCTCCCCTCCCCCACCCTCCCCACCCCCACGCTCCCCCCCCACGCTCCCCTCCCCACGCTCCCCACCCCCCACCTCCCCACCCCCACGCTCCCCACCCCCACGCTCCCCCCCCCACGCTCCCCTCCACCCACGTTCCCCACCCCCCACCCTCCCCTCCCCCACGCTCCCCTCCACCCACGCTCCCCTCCCCCCACGCTCCCCTCCACCCACGCTCCCTCCCACCACGCTCCCCTCCCCCCACGCTCCCCACCCCCCACGCCCCCCTCCACCCACGCCCCCTCCACCCACGCCCCCCTCCCCCACGCTCCCTCCACCCACGCTCCCCTCCACCCACGCTCCCCTCCACCCACGCTCCCCTCCCCCCACGCTCCCCTCCCCCCACGCTCCCCACCCCCCACGCCCCCTCCACCCACGCCCCCCCTCCCCCCACGCTCCCCACCCCCCACGCTCCCCTCCACCCACGCTCCCCACCCCCACGCCCCCTCCACCCACGCTCCTCTCCACCCACGCTCCCCTCCACCCACGCTCCCCTCCACCCACGCTCCCCTCCCCCACGCTCCCCTCCCCCCACGCTCCCCCCACGCTCCCCTCCACCCACGCTCCCCACCCCCCACGCTCCCTCCCCCCACGCTCCCCTCCCCCACGCTCCCCTCCACCCACGCTCCCCACCCCCACGCTCCCTCCCCCCACGCTCCCCACCCCCCACGCTCCCCTCCCCCACGCTCTCCTCCCCCCACGTTCCCCTCCCCCCACGCTCCCCTCCCCCCACGCTCCCCTCCCCCCACGCTCCCCACCCCCACGCTCCCCTCCCCCCACGCTCCCCTCCCCCACGCTCCCCTCTCCCCACGCTCCCCTCCACCCACGCTCCCCTCCACCCACGCTCCCCTCCACCCACGCTTCCCACCCCCCACGCTCCCTCCAACCACGCTCCCCACCCCCCACGCTCCCTCCCCCCACGCTCCACCCCCCACGCTCCTCCCCCCACGCTCCCCCCCCCACGCTCCTCCCCCCACGCTCCCCTCCCCCACGCTCCCTTCCACCCACGCTCCCCTCCACCCACGCTCCCTCCCCCCACGCTCCCCTCCCCCACGCTCCCCTCCACCCACGCTCCCCTCCCCCCACGCTCCCCTCCACCCACGCTCCCCTCCACCCACGCCCCCTCCCCCCACGCTCCCCTCCCCCCACGCTCCCCACCCCCCACGCTCCCCACCCCCCACGCTCCCCTCCCCCCACGCTCCCCACCCCCCACGCTCCCCACCCCCCACGCTCCCCACCCCCACGCTCCCATCCATCCACACTCCCACAGCCCCTGGGGGGGGGGGGCGTGTGTCCGTGTGTCCGGTGAGGCCAGCGCGAGTCAGCGTCGTGTTTCCGGGCGCCGCTCTCACGAAGGCGCGGGCATTGTCACGTGTAAACACAGTCATTAATAATGATCATCGAGACACAAAGGCGGCCGGGCGTGGTAAATATATATTTGTGGCGCAGTACTGAACAAAATTAGCGTACAATGAATGCACTCGCATATACACGCTAAGATCGCATAAGACAAAAATCCCCCGTATAGCCTTAACGGACTTTTGGGGGCAAGTGCTGTTCGAGAGCACCTCTGAATGTCGGCACGGCACCGAGGGGTGGGTGGTCAGAACCACGCTCGGCCGCCTTTGTCTTCCAAGTGGTGATGTTTTACATATCACTCTCGGTACTTATTTCAGGCTGAGTAAACCTTGGGGAGGCCCGGGACTGGTTCATATAATCGTCATTGGTGTTGGCCGTGAGCGGGAATCTAACTCATATTTTCCGAGTTCACAGCCCACGCGCTCACCGCTGCACTACCGCGTTGCGCACGAGAACAACAGCTGACATTCGCTACGAAGTGGCGGTAAGACCAACGCAGCGCTTTGCAGGCTAAGTGTACCTTGAGGCCACGCCAAGTGTCGAATGCCCGCTGACTGGTCACAGGACAGACCCAGATGCCATGGGTTGACTGACTGAGATGACTGGCCGATGCACTACCTGTCCATAATAGAGGGGGGGGGGGGTTGGGGTGAGTTAGTTCACGTACGTATAAATGTGTCGTTAACCCCGCCACCACCCGACACAGCCAGTAAGTCAGGTTGGTCACGTTCATGAAACACGCCAGTCGGTGACTAGTTCAGCACACCGGTGTGTTGGAGAGTAGACCACGGGTGCTCCCCACTTTGCCAACTTGCTGCGGTCTAATCCGCCCGGCGCTCTGCTCGTTGCTGTGAGCGTTGCTCCTCTGCCCTCCGCTGTTGTTGGAGTGCGGCCGTCTCCCAACCACTGCCCCAGTAGCAGCGTCCTTCACGAGCCTCCTCCACCGAGGTCGATCTCGACACGTGGCGGCGAGTGGCAAGCGACCACGGAGCTCCACGTCCTCCCGTGGCAGCAGGAGCCCCGTCTCTGCGCACACAGCGCGCAGGGCGGAGCTGAGCCAAGGGCCGTGGACTTCCCTGCTGGGGTGAGGGGGTCGGGTGCGATCCGGCTTAGGGTGCACAAACTCGGGGCAGGATTCAAGGGATTAGGGCACGGGGATTGTGGAGGCAATGCTGCTCGTTGCCCGCAGATGCCCTTTCGCTGCCCGCGGAGAAGGGCAGGACACCCAGCCCCCTGTTCCGACTCCACCCCCCCACCCTTCCTACCGTGCCCCTCCCTCCCCGCCCATATCTGGTGTCATTGAAAGTGAATGATCCCCACCCTCCATGATTTATTAATCGCAAATATTTTGACGCCTCCGCACTGGAACAAGGCGATCGAGCCGCGCACACGGAGGGGTCACTGCGTTCCCGGCCCCCCCCCCGTTGAAGACGTTACCCTCCACCCACTACCGTGTACCCCCCCCCGCCCCCAATTCAGAGGCAGCTCCTCGAGGTGGTGGCTAGGGGGGGGGGCACTCACAGTGCATGTTAGGGAGTTCATCGCTGGCAGTGAAGTCGTTACATATCGCCATCGCTCCCTTACTTCTGCCAAATCGTGTCGCACATTCCGTGCGTGACTCCCAAAATCTGATTTTAGTCTCATCCCACTCATGGCTTGCAGGGGTGGGGGGGGGGAGGGGGGCGGGGGGCACACGAGGGGTGGGACTCGACTCCATGACGCCACTTTGACAAATCGACTAATTGAGCCATCACCAGTATCACCACCATCGGTGTAATCGCACCCGAGCCCCGGCGGGTGACCCATTGCTGGAGGAATAACCACGGCACCGGGGACCTCACGGCACCGGGGATCCCACGGCACCGGGGATCCCACGGCACCGTGGACCCCACGGCACCGGGGACCCACGGCACCGGGGACCTCACGGCACCGGGGATCCCACGGCACCGGGGATCCACGGCACCGTGGACCCACGGCACCGTGGACCCCACGGCACCGGGGACCTCACGGCACCGGGGACCCCACGGCACCGGGGACCTCACGGCACCGGGGACCCCACGGCACCGGGGACCCCACGGCACCGTGGACCCACGGCACCGGGGACCCACGGCACCGGGACCCACGGCACCGGGGACCCACGGCACCGGGGACCCACGGCACCGGGGACCCCACGGCACCGGGGACCCCACGGCACCGGGACCCACGGCACCGGGGACCACGGCACGGGGACCTCACGCCCGGGGACCCACGGCACCGGGGACCCCACGGCACACGGGTCCTAGGGGAGTTGGTGGGAGCTGGGATCGCAGGTGAGTGACGCGTCCCGGGCCTGGCTCAGCCGCTCCGCGTGAGCCACTCGTGCCTGCCTGCTGTGCGTCGCCCTTCGCCACCCCGTGCGTGTGTCCACCACGGGGGCTCTCTGTGTCCGCCCGTGCAGCGCGTGGAAGCGAGGCTTGCAAACTGGGACAGCAGCAGCTGGGCTCGCATTAGCAGCGGCAGCAGGGCGGTGTCAGTCGTGCGTGAGAGGTGAGACTGTCGCGACTGTAACGACTGCACGGACTGGAGTGACTGCAGAACGCGTATCGATCCCATACATTCGCAGTGGCAGCTGAGTTCTGAATGAACAAGATTGGGGGGCATCCCCCTCGCCCCCACTACTATGACCCCGCAAACTCTGAACCACCTCCCACCGCTGTGGCCCCTCTCCCCCCTAGCCCCACCTCCTCCCAGAGGCTTCGCCTCCACTCTGGAGGTCGCACGCATTGAATGACCCGCCCCTCAACCCCCCTACCCCTCCCCTCGGTACCCCNACGCACAGCAGAGACATTGCAGAATCAACAACAGCAGCGGAGGCGGCGGTCACAGCGATATATCTGTAATAGTTGTGGCAGTGGTATAGGTTTGGCACTTGTGGTTGGGCCAGTAGTAGTTGTGGGAGTGGTGGAGTTGTGGGAGTGGTGGAGTTGTGGAAGTGGTGGAGTTGTGGGAGTGGTGGAGTTATGACAGCAGTAGCGTTGGCTGGAGTAACATCAGTACTACCACCGAATCACACTCTATGCATCTGATCTTGGAAGCTAAGCAGCGTTGAGCCTGGTTCGTACTGTGTGTGAATGGTGCCTGGTTCGTGTTGTGTGTGAAGGAGCCTGGTTCGTGCTGTGTGTGATGGTGCCTGGTTCGTGTTGTGTGTGAATGGAGCCTGGTTCGTGTTGTGTGTGAATGGAACCTGGTTCGTGTTGGGTGTGAAGGAGCCTGGTTCGTGCTGTGTGTGAAGGAGCCTGGTTCGTGTTGTGTGTGAAGGAGCCTGGTTCGTGCTGTGTATGATGGAGCCTGGTTCGTGTTGTGTGTGATTGAGCCTGGTTCGTGCTGTGTATGATGGAGCCTGGTTCGTGTTGTGTGTGATTGAGCCTGGTTCGTGTTGTGTGTGAAGGAGCCTGGTTCGTGCTGTGTGTGATGGAGCCTGGTTCGTGCTGTGTGTGAAGGAGCCTGGTTCGTGCTGTGTGTGATTGAGCCTGGTTCGTGCTGTGAGTGAAGGAGCCTGGTTCGTGTTGTGTGTGATGGAGCCTGGTTCGTGCTGTGTGTGAAGGAGCCTGGTTCGTGTTGTGTGTGAAGGAGCCTGGTTCGTGTTGTGTGTGATGGAGCCTGGTTCGTGCTGTGAGTGAAGGAGCCTGGTTCGTGTTGTGTGTGAAGGAGCCTGGTTCGTGCTGTGTGTGAAGGAGCCTGGTTCGTGTTGTGTGTGATGGAGCCTGGTTCGTGCTGTGTGTGAAGGAGCCTGGTTCGTGCTGTGTGTGAAGGAGCCTGGTTCGTGCTGTGTGTGAAGGAGCCTGGTTCGTGTTGTGTGTGATGGAGCCTGGTTCGTGTTGTGTGTGATGGAGCCTGGTTCGTGTTGTGTGTGAAGGAGCCTGGTTCGTGCTGTGTGTGAAGGAGCCTGGTTCGTGTTGTGTGTGAAGGAGCCTGGTTCGTGTTGTGTGTGAAGGAGCCTGGTTCATGTTGTGTGTGATGGAGCCTGGTTCGTGTTGTGTGTGAAGGAGCCTGGTTCGTGCTGTGTGTGAAGGAGCCTGGTTCGTGTTGTGTGTGATTGAGCCTGGTTCGTGTTGTGTGTGAAGGAGCCTGGTTCGTGCTGTGTGTGATTGAGCCTGGTTCGTGTTGTGTGTGATGGAGCCTGGTTCGTGTTGTGTGTGAAGGAGCCTGGTTCGTGTTGTGTGTGATGGAGTCTGGTTCGTATTGTGTGTGAAGGAGCCTGGTTCGTGTTGTGTGTGAAGGAGCCTGGTTAGTGCTGTGTGTGAAGGAGCCTGGTTCGTGTTGTGTGTGAAGGAGCCTGGTTCGTGTTGTGTGTGAAGGAGCCTGGTTCGTGTTGTGTGTGATGGAGCCTGGTTCGTGTTGTGTGTGAAGGAGCCTGGTTCGTGTTGTGTGTGATGGAGCCTGGTTCGTGCTGTGTGTGATGGAGCCTGGTTCGTGTTGTGTGTGATGGAGCCTGGTTCGTGTTGTGTGTGATGGAGCCTGGTTCGTGTTGTGTGTGATGGAGCCTGGTTCGTGCTGTGTGTGATGGAGCCTGGTTCGTGTTGTGTGTGATGGAGCCTGGTTCGTGCTGTGTGTGATGGAGCCTGGTTCGTGTTGTGCGTGATGGAGCCTGGTTCGTGTTGTGTGTGATGGAGCCTGGTTCGTGTTGTGTGTGATTGAGCCTGGTTCGTGCTGTGTGTGATGGAGCCTGGTTCGTGTTGTGCGTGATGGAGCCTGGTTCGTGTTGTGTGTGATGGAGCCTGGCTCGTGTTGTGTGTGATTGAGCCTGGTTAGTGCTGTGTGTGATGGAGCCTGGTTCGTGTTGTGTGTGATGGAGCCTGGTTCGTGTTGTGTGTGAAGGAGCCTGGTTCGTGTTGTGTGTGATTGAGCCTGGTTCGTGCTGTGTGTGAAGGAGCCTGGTTCGTGTTGTGTGTGATGGAGCCTGGTTCGTGTTGTGTGTGAAGGAGCCTGGTTCGTGTTGTGTGTGATGGAGCCTGGTTCGTGTTGTGTGTGATGGAGCCTGGTTCGTGTTGTGTGTGAAGGAGCCTGGTTCGTGTTGTGTGTGATGGAGCCTGGTTCGTGCTGTGTGTGAATGGAGCCTGGTTCGTGTTGTGTGTGATGGAGCCTGGTTCGTGTTGTGTGTGAAGGAGCCTGGTTCGTGTTGGTGTGATTGAGCCTGGTTCGTGTTGTGTGTGATGGAGCCTGGTTCGTGTTGTGTGTGAAGGAGCCTGGTTCGTGTTGTGTGTGAAGGAGCCTGGTTCGTGCTGTGTGTGAAGGAGCCTGGTTAGTGCTGTGTGTGATGGAGCCTGGTTCGTGTTGTGTGTGAAGGAGCCTGGTTCGTGTTGTGTGTGATGGAGCCTGGTTCGTGCTGTGTGTGAATGAGCCTGGTTCGTGTTGTGTGTGATGGAGCCTGGTTCGTGTTGTGTGTGAAGGAGCCTGGTTCGTGTTGTGTGTGATTGAGCCTGGTTCGTGTTGTGTGTGATGGAGCCTGGTTCGTGTTGTGTGTGAAGGAGCCTGGTTCGTGTTGTGTGTGAAGGAGCCTGGTTCGTGCTGTGTGTGAAGGAGCCTGGTTCGTGCTGTGTGTGATGGAGTCTGGTTCGTGCTGTCTGTGAAGGAGCCTGGTTCGTGTTGTGTGTGATGGAGCCTGGTTCGTGTTGTGTGTGAAGGAGCCTGGTTCGTGTTGTGTGTGATGGAGCCTGGTTCGTGTTGTGTGTGATGGAGCCTGGTTCGTGCTGTCTGTGAAGGAGCCTGGTTCGTGCTGTCTGTGAAGGAGCCTGGTTCGTGCTGTGTGTGAAGGAGCCTGGTTCGTGCTGTGTGTGAAGGAGCCTGGTTCGTGTTGTGTGTGAAGGAGCCTGGTTCGTGCTGTGTGTGAAGGAGCCTGGTTCGTGTTGTGTGTGATGGAGCCTGGTTCGTGCTGTGTGTGATGGAGCCTGGTTCGTGTTGTGTGTGAAGGAGCCTGGTTCGTGCTGTGTGTGATGGAGCCTGGTTCGTGTTGTGTGTGATGGAGCCTGGTTCGTGCTGTGTGTGAAGGAGTCTGGTTCGTGCTGTGTGTGAAGGAGCCTGGTTCGTGTTGTGTGTGATGGAGCCTGGTTAGTGCTGTGTGTGAAGGAGCCTGGTTCGTGCTGTGTGTGAAGGAGCCTGGTTCGTGTTGTGTGTGATGGAGCCTGGTTCGTGCTGTGTGTGAAGGAGCCTGGTTCGTGTTTGTGTGATGGAGCCTGGTTAGTGTTGTGTGTGATGGAGCCTGGTTCGTGTTGTGTGTGATGGAGCCTGGTTCGTGTTGTGTGTGATTGAGCCTGGTTTGTGTTGTGTGTGATGGAGCCTGGTTCGTGTGTGTGTGAAGGAGCCTGGTTCGTGTTGTGTGTGATGGAGCCTGGTTCGTGCTGTGTGTGAAGGAGCCTGGTTCGTGTGTGTGTGAAGGAGCCTGGTTCGTGTTGTGTGTGATGGAGCCTGGTTCGTGTTGTGTGTGATTGAGCCTGGTTCGTGCTGTGTGTGATGGAGCCTGGTTCGTGTTGTGCGTGATGGAGCCTGGTTCGTGTTGTGTGTGATGGAGCCTGGCTCGTGTTGTGTGTGATTGAGCCTGGTTAGTGCTGTGTGTGATGGAGCCTGGTTCGTGTTGTGTGTGATGGAGCCTGGTTCGTGTTGTGTGTGAAGGAGCCTGGTTCGTGTTGTGTGTGATTGAGCCTGGTTCGTGCTGTGTGTGAAGGAGCCTGGTTCGTGTTGTGTGTGATGGAGCCTGGTTCGTGTTGTGTGTGAAGGAGCCTGGTTCGTGTTGTGTGTGATGGAGCCTGGTTCGTGTTGTGTGTGATGGAGCCTGGTTCGTGTTGTGTGTGAAGGAGCCTGGTTCGTGTTGTGTGTGATGGAGCCTGGTTCGTGCTGTGTGTGATGAGCCTGGTTCGTGTTGTGTGTGATGGAGCCTGGTTCGTGTTGTGTGTGAAGGAGCCTGGTTCGTGTTGTGTGTGATGAGCCTGGTTCGTGTTGTGTGTGATGGAGCCTGGTTCGTGTTGTGTGTGAAGGAGCCTGGTTCGTGTTGTGTGTGAAGGAGCCTGGTTCGTGCTGTGTGTGAAGGAGCCTGGTTAGTGCTGTGTGTGATGGAGCCTGGTTCGTGTTGTGTGTGAAGGAGCCTGGTTCGTGTTGTGTGTGATGGAGCCTGGTTCGTGCTGTGTGTGATGGAGCCTGGTTCGTGTTGTGTGTGATGGAGCCTGGTTCGTGTTGTGTGTGAAGGAGCCTGGTTCGTGTTGTGTGTGATTGAGCCTGGTTCGTGTTGTGTGTGATGGAGCCTGGTTCGTGTTGTGTGTGAAGGAGCCTGGTTCGTGTTGTGTGTGAAGGAGCCTGGTTCGTGTGTGTGTGAAGGAGCCTGGTTCGTGCTGTGTGTGATGGAGTCTGGTTCGTGCTGTCTGTGAAGGAGCCTGGTTCGTGTTGTGTGTGATGGAGCCTGGTTCGTGTTGTGTGTGAAGGAGCCTGGTTCGTGTTGTGTGTGATGGAGCCTGGTTCGTGTTGTGTGTGATGAGCCTGGTTCGTGCTGTCTGTGAAGGAGCCTGGTTCGTGCTGTCTGTGAAGGAGCCTGGTTCGTGCTGTGTGTGAAGGAGCCTGGTTCGTGCTGTGTGTGAAGGAGCCTGGTTCGTGTTGTGTGTGAAGGAGCCTGGTTCGTGCTGTGTGTGAAGGAGCCTGGTTCGTGTTGTGTGTGATGGAGCCTGGTTCGTGCTGTGTGTGATGGAGCCTGGTTCGTGTTGTGTGTGAAGGAGCCTGGTTCGTGCTGTGTGTGATGGAGCCTGGTTCGTGTTGTGTGTGATGGAGCCTGGTTCGTGCTGTGTGTGATGGAGTCTGGTTCGTGCTGTGTGTGAAGGAGCCTGGTTCGTGTTGTGTGTGATGGAGCCTGGTTAGTGCTGTGTGTGAAGGAGCCTGGTTCGTGCTGTGTGTGATGGAGCCTGGTTCGTGTTGTGTGTGATGGAGCCTGGTTCGTGCTGTGTGTGATGGAGCCTGGTTGTGTTTGTGTGATGGAGCCTGGTTAGTGTGTGTGTGATGGAGCCTGGTTCGTGTGTGTGTGATGGAGCCTGGTTCGTGTTGTGTGTGATTGAGCCTGGTTTGTGTTGTGTGTGATGGAGCCTGGTTCGTGCTGTGTGTGAAGGAGCCTGGTTCGTGTTTGTGTGATGGAGCCTGGTTCGTGCTGTGTGTGAAGGAGCCTGGTTCGTGCTGTGTGTGAAGGAGCCTGGTTCGTGTTGTGTGTGATGGAGCCTGGTTCGTGTTGTGTGTGATTGAGCCTGGTTCGTGTTGGGTGTGATTGAGCCTGTTCGTGTTGTGTGTGAAGGAGCCTGATTCGTGCTGTGTGTGAAGGAGCCTGGTTCGTGTTGTGTGTGATGGAGCCTGGTTCGTGTTGTGTGTGATTGAGCCTGGTTCGTGTTGTGTGTGATGGAGCCTGGTTCGTGCTGTGTGTGAATGAGCCTGGTTCGTGCTGTGTGTGAATGAGCCTGGTTCGTGCTGTGTGTGAAGGAGCCTGGTTCGTGTTGTGTGTGATTGAGCCTGGTTCGTGTTGTGTGTGATGGAGCCTGGTTCGTGCTGTGTGTGAATGAGCCTGGTTCGTGCTGTGTGTGAATGAGCCTGGTTCGTGCTGTGTGTGAAGGAGCCTGGTTGTGCTGTGTGTGAAGGAGCCTGGTTCGTGCTGCGTGTCAGTGAGACACTGCACTGCAAGATTACTCAAAGATGGAACCATAGCAATGGATTATTTAATCCATATATGCGAACTTTGAGGGTATGACCACGTCGCAGTAGAATTAGCAGCAGGAGTTTATGCTGAGTATTATCCGAAGTAGTATCATCACAAGGAGCTAATGCGGAGTCGTATATGTGTAGTATATCCGCAGTAGTTTCAGCAGTAGTATATGTGCAGCAGGATTCAGAGTAGTAGCATCAGCAGGAGTATATGTGTGCTGTCGTAGTATCAGCGGTACTATATGTGCAGTAGTATCAGCAGTAGTATCAGCAGGGGTGTAGTGTGTGTAGTAGTATTAGGAGCAGCAGTAATTAGAGCAGGCAGGCGGGGTCTCGGTGTCACGGGAGGTGCCGCACCCTGTGGTTCCCATGCGTTTCCTTTCCGACAAAAACAATTTAAGAGTCATCATCATTATCGTGTTCCCGTCATCACCATCATCATCATCTTCGTGGGTTCTTGCCATTTTAGCATCATCTTGGCAAACTCGCGCAGGTGAGTTGCGAAGGCGTGAAGGTGACGTGTGGGCAAAGGGGTAGAAATGAAGGTGTAGGGGAGGTGTGCAGGTAGGTGAGCGGTTGTTGATGGAGTTATGGAGATGTGAGGTGTGGTAAATGTCTGCCCGTGAATGTGTTTGGCTGAAGGTGGAGTGACTGTGTCCATGTGATTGATTGAAGGTGTACAGGTGAGCGTGTGCAGGCAAAGGTGTTGTAGGTGACGTGAAGGTTGGTGAATGATTTATCAAGGTGTGTAGGTGACAGTGTCGTGCAGCAGTGTACAATACGCATGGTGATGAAATATCCAGGTGAGTGCGCAATGAAGTGAGAAGGTGAATCATTGATGTGGTGTGAAGGTGGACACGTGAGTTCACGACCAAGGTGTACAAGTGAATACGCAGCGAATGTGTAAAGGTGTGCGGGTGAATGTGGTGCACGCAAGCAGGTCAGCGCGCGTTGAAGACGCGGCGCAGATGAACGTGCTATGAAGGCGAGCGCTTGCAGGTGCATGCGGGTGCGCGACCTGAAGTGGTGCGGGCGTTGTCGGCGCGCAGCTGAGACCGCGTGCGCGCCGTGCCGCCCGCAGGGGCCATGTCCCGCGCGGATCTGAGCGCGGTCCCCGCCTTCTTCTCCATCTCCATCCTGACGCTCGCCGTTCCGCTCAACCTCGCGTCGCTCGGGCTGCTGTGCGCACACGGCCGCCGGCGCCGCTCCCCACGGCGCTCTTCATGATCAACCTCGCGACCTCTGACCTCCTCTTCCTGCTCAGCCTCGCCTTCCTCGTGCCCTACTACCTGAGCGGCCACACCTGGTGCCTGGCCGCGTCATGTGCCACGTGGTGACCACGGCGCTCTTCACCACCACCTACACGAGCACGCTGCTCCTCACGGCCATCGCCGCCGACCGCTACGTGGCCATCGTCCACCCGTTCCAGGCCAAGGCGTGGCGCAGGGAAGGCTACGCGGGCTTGGCCTGCGCGGCCATCTGGGTGGCCACCTCCAGTCACCTGGGGGTCCTCAACGTCGTGGACTTCCTGGACGTCGGCGGCGGCGGCCGCAACGACACCAACGGCACGGCGGGGGCGACCTGCTACGAGTCGTTCAGCGACAGGGACTTGCGCTTCGTGTCTCCTACCGCCTCTACGTGGCGATCGTCTTCTTCTTCCTCCCGCTGCTCGTCACCGCATTCTGCTACGCGAGTGTCATCAGGAGCCTCTCGAAGCAGGCAGCCGAGCGACGCGGCTCCGCACAGCGGTCGCGCTCCGTGCGGCTCGTTGCTGCCACCATGGCGGTCTTCTTGCTCTGCTTCGCGCCCTTCAACGTGAGCCACGTCATCGGCTTTGCCAGGACGAGAACATCTGGTGGCGCACGTCTCCCTCATCCTCAACTCCCTCAACTGCTGCCTCGACCCCCTCATCTACTATTTGGCGCGTCCAGGGGATCCGGAAGCTCGGGCGTGGTACCAGGAAGGGGCGAACAAGGGGGTGAACGGCCCCCCAGGATTCGTGAGGAGCCCAGAGCGCCGTGTGAGGAGCAAGACCCCGCGGGTAGGGTGGTGTGGGGACCTCAACGATGAGGCCATGCCAGGACCCAATGGGGTCCGGTCACTGCGACCTCCGCCCCCCCCTCCCTCTGCGAGAATGCATCGGAGCCATGGCTCCTCCATTAGCACGGTTGGCTACGTACGGTGTGAAAGAAGTCCAACATACATACATGGCTGGGAGATGTCAAAACCTCTGCACTGATGAGTAGCGCTGCAGACAGGAGCCCCAAGCCTAAACCTCTAACCCGAACTACAAGCCCAACCTAAAACTTTTAGACCTAACTACAAAACGCTAACCATATTGCTCTGACATTAACTAGAATCTCATTACTATTAACCTCTAACCCTGAATTAACCTTATCTTTTAATCCCATAATACTAACCCAAAACTAATGCTGACTCGAAGCCACTATCCCTAATCTCAATCTCAACTCTAACACTATCTTTTCTTAACTCGAACCCCCGAACCCCAACCCTCTCATTATCTCTAACTCTATTACAATTTATTCATGAATTTAACTATATTCTTGGCTAGGCATACACGCAGACTTTGAATGAGTGTAAGGAGCCTCCTGCTGGTGCCAGGGACCTCGAGTGTAGCACTTGAAGTCCAGCTGATCGTGCAATGGGCCTAGTTGGCCAGAGGTCATGGGATTGGCTGAAAAGTTTGAAAAGGGGCACCCGTGAGGAGGGGGAGGGGAAATTAATGGGTCAGAGAAGGTTCGAGGACACGGTGGGGATGGAAGCGGGTAGAAGGGGCAGAGAGGGGGTCACCAGAGGGCCGTTGGTGTTCGCCCGAGAAGTCTCCGCAAAGCGCGTTGGACTCTTCTACATCTGGTAGCAGCGGTGGGATGTCGCCTTCACTCCGCCAAGCGTCAACATTCCGTTGGGAGACGGGAGGAGGACGGAGCCGCGGTTACGTCGGGCGGCTCGGGACGAGCCACGACAGGAGACGGGGAGCCAATCTGTCCTCGCGGACCAGTGCCGCCGTTTCGGGAAGTCGCCACCAGTCCGCCGAAGCAGCTGTGCCAAGCGCTACGCCCGCGATGAAGAGACCGAGGTGCGAGGCTCCGCCTCGAGTAGGAGAGGAACTTGACAGTTACGGAGCTGCTCGCTACGCTGCTGCAGTAGCAGCGGTCGGTAACAGAGCCCGCACCACCCGCAACACACTGAGTTACAGCAGCTGCCACTGGTAAAAGTGCCATCAAGGTGGGGCAATCGACGTTGGCCACCCTGTCGCCGGACGAGCCGACCCCCACTGCAGTTGTCTCACCGGCCGCCAACCACAGGGGGAGGGGGGAGGTGCGGTGTGGGGGGAATGTCACAACCGACCGGCGGCAACCAGGAGCCAAACCAGAGCAGGGCCAAACCGACCTGCGGGAACCACCCAAGTGGGCCAGGGGCGGCGGGAGACGACGCTGAGGCCACCGGGTCGCTTTGGCCCTGCGATAGGTTCCCAGCTACGGGTGGTGATTGGAAGTACCTCTGAAGCAGCGTACACCGTTCTGGACTGGACTGAGGAAGCACTAAAAACTCTGGAGATGCACAACCCCCGTCTGGCATGGTTCAAGGACTCCAGGACTGCCAGCCCCACGGAATGACTCCGAGTCAGCCTTGGCGTACTGCAGGACACTGTTGGTGTTGGGTGGAGGCGCCGTTCCACGCTTGGCCCAGGTGGCGCGAGGTTCATTGGTGGTGGAGCGGCGCTTCATCTTCGCCCGACGGGCGAGCGTTGTGCTGCCGGTAACGTAAAAAGCTCTACGCGCCTCCACGTGGGATCCTAGGAATATTCAAGCACACGCGNAGGTGAGTAATGGGGCCGGCCTGGTGCTGGCGCAGGTAATGGAGGGTGCCGACGGGCTGGCGGAAGCAACAACGGTGACGGGGACAAGGGCGGCGCCAAACGGCGACATCGCTGCAAGATGTCGTAGCGTCATCCATGTGCTGCCAATAGCGCACAAGTTTTTTAGCAGGCAACAACCACGCCATTGGACTGACCGAGACCCTGCTGCAACAACTCGCCCTCACACCATCACGACCTGCCACCGCCGTGGCCAGTAGGGCCGCATTGCAAGAGAGTGCCGCATTGCAAGAGAGTGCCGGAGCGAACAAGCTGCGACCCCCGACGTGCTCCTCACCTTGACGCCGACACGATGCAGGCGAGTGGCGGCGTCCTGGACCTCCGGGCAAACTTATCACCCACGTCATCACCGCCCCAATTCACCTCGCACACTGTGACATCCGTTGGCGTCGCTATTACCCCTCGGGCGTTATAAAATAAACTCCCTTCGACCTCTTTGCCACTCCGTTCTACCTCGGAGCCTGTCCCATGGCCTGACTCGGCAGTGGCGTCAACCGGCGAGACGAGTGGTTGGGCTGCAACATCGGGGATGTCGGTTTCGCTCGGGTCGGTGGCGGCCATAGAAGTGTGCGTTTTGATTGGCACGGGTGCTCCAGCCGCCATCATGTCCACTCGTAAGTTTCATATGTTGCCCGAGGAATTTCGCCAGTTGTACCCGATAGGGTACATTTGATGCGGCAAGTGGGGGTAGCATGGGGATATTGGGACAGGTGAGAGCTCCGGTGTGTATTGGTGAATTGTCGATCATTCTAGTGTCCAACATGCTTCCCGTTCCTGGATTGTTGGGTACAGATCTCTGGTGTGGTATGCCCATAAAAATACCACAGAGTACGTGTGGAGACCCCTTTGGGGAAACACCTCTACTAATAGCAGAAGGTGCCGATGCCCCTCTATGCGGACTCTGGTCAGCGACTCCGTGACCATTCCTCCCAGCCCAGATGTCGGTCCTACTACGTGACCGCAACCCCCTTGTTAGCTCGAGCGGATGCCTATCCCGGTCTCGCCAACATCTCTGGTCACAGAGTGGCGCTCGTTGGCAGGGGCGGACACAGTTTTGTTGAACAGCAGTTTGTTGCACAAGTTCTGAACACGTCAGACAGAGCTACGAGCATGCCGGTGGGGCCTACGTCGGACTCCTGCCCACCCTGGAATGCCAGGGCGACTTTGCGCCGATAGGATCAGGAGAACGTCCCTCAGGAGATATTGACGACTCATGGGTGAACGCTGTCTCAATGGAACATTTAAATGTGTCAGCCGATCAGGCTAAGAAACTCCGAACGTTACTAGAGAAATGTGCCAATGTCTTTAGTAAAAACAAAGGAGGTGCGGCACCTCTTCATCAGAATTCTTACAGGACGAGCCCAGTTGATAGAGATAAATGTGTTGCAACCGGTGCAGGAAATGCGGCAAAAGTTATTTCACCGTCAAACACGATGCAGTCATTCTGGTCAAGACGTCAGACGGCTCGCTGCTTTCCTGCGTGGATTTCCACCGCATTGACAAGGCCGCCTTACCACCCCGCATGTAGACGACTCCTTGGATGATTTAGCGGGAGCTAATTCTTTAAGCACCGCCAATATTTTGTTGGGTTTTTCACAAGTGCCCCTTGACACCGAGTCCCGCCATAAAACTGAATTGCAAACTGCATTGAGGACTCCATAAGGGATGACAAAGTTTAACTGCTTTCAGATGGTTCTTCGGACGGTGCCGGCAGCTTTCTGTCTTATGGAATGGAGTTCGTGGGCCTTCATTGGGACACATGCCTCACGTGGCGAGATGTTAACGACCTCACCTTGTTTACAGGAGACCGTGGGTTTGATCCCCACCCTGTATATTTGGAGTTTGCAAGTTCTCTCCGTGGTTGCGTGGATTTTTTTTCCAGGTCCTCCGGTTTTTCTCTCCACATTTAGATTAAATATGCGTTTAGAGTATTTGGCTGCTATCAATTTCCACGTGATAAGTCACTTCGTTGAGCTATCATTTGTGGCCAGGTTGCTCAGTGGCCTTGCCTGGAGGAAAAAACAGGGGGAAACATTCAATTGCAAACATACAGGCTTCAGGGTCGGGATAGAACCCACGACCTCCTGTATGCCAGGTGAAGTAGTTAACATCTCGCCACAGCGGCGATGTAACTACCTGCCTGGCAAAGTAACAAGGTTTCAACGGTCCGTGTCAATTATCGCCGGTTGTGGCGAACTTCGCTACCATTGCTAAAAACTTTTCATGCCCTGACAGGTTAAATATGAGGGTGCTTTTGGAGGTCTAACTGAAGAGACAGCCTTACCTACAGCGATGCTCGTCGTTGATGATGGCACCTCCCTTTTCACGTTATCTTGACTTTGCCCTCCCATTCAGCCTGGACACGGACGTCGGTGATGTTGGGATTGTAGCCGTGCATTCACAGACGCAGCAGGACCAGGAGATGGGCATCGCGTATGGCAGCAGGCACCGGTTATTGCCAGCAGAACAGCGCTGTGCTGTATTACCGCTGCGAGCTGCTGGCTGTTGTTCACTTCGTTTAACAGTTACGACCCTACCTGCAGGGCCATACATTCACAATGCGCACTGACCACACTGCACCACAATGCTCATTATGAATTGATCAACCATCAGGCCATCTGGCCAAATGGTTTGAACACCTGCAAGAAGATGCTTTTATGGTCGTACACAGGAAAGGTGCACGCACGCTCATGCTGATGCTCTGCACCTCCGATTAGCACGGTTGGCTATGTACGGTGTGAAAGAAGTGCAACATACATACGGACCTCTATCCCCACCTGTGCCTTGTACATGCATCACGGGTGCACACACAATGCAAAGACAATCTCCCAAAACGAGGCTGCAGCGGTCGTTCCCGTTTACGCGCTGCCAGGTGACGTGATTGCGACTTCAGGCTAATTCGGGCGGCAGACTGGTAGCGGCTGCATGTAGAGGAAAACTCCTTGCAGCCGCAACGCAGCTCAGTCCGCTAGTGCCGATTCGGGGTCATCGGAAAGCCAGCCATATGTTTTGTGGAATACCTCTACTGATTCGTTGGGATGTGTCCACCCAGCGTCGCTGCTTAGTGGGAACCGACTCCACTACGCCAGAAGCTATCCGTCGACATACATGCTCACCAGCTATGCACCTCGGAGGACGTAAGATGACATCTGCCTTGCAGGGTCGTTATTTTTGACCGTGTTTGACTGCGGATGTACATCGATGGGGTCGACCCGTGTGCCAGGATTGTACCTGCCACAAACAAGCAAACGGCAGCCACACGACCACCACGACGATCCATCGCAGTGTCAGGAAGGGTGAACAGTTTCGTAGCTACGGGCTTGTTGGGGCCTTTTGCCAAGACACAAAGTGGAAATCGATTCTTGCTCGTGGGGGTCGAATGCTGCATTGACTGGCCGATGGCTTGGCCTCTTGCGGGACCCGACTGCTCAGTCCAACGGGCACGTCAGAGACGAGGGCCCTCCGCAAAGGCTGTGAATGAACCGGCGCAAGCACGCGGTCTGTTCTCCTGTCACGCGTGTTTCTATAATGCGGATGCGAATTGGATGAAACGCGATTGAGTGAACAGAACTACGTCACGCAAGTCGGAATAAGCGGTTGTGCGGCTGCCTCAGCGTAGCTACACACAAGACGGGATGCTGCTGGTGCTTCTAGAAGCTACCCACGCGCCTCGGTGTTTGTTCAGCCTGCTTATGCATCTCGCGTGTTATCGCGGACTGTGTTTTACCTTCATATTATATATTATAACGCGATTTTCCATAACGCGGTGTTCTTCAGGAACACAACCACCGTGTCACAGGAGAACAGATTGTGTGTTCCTCGCAATTACTCTAAGATGCTTGTGAGATGCTAAGGACTTAAAAGGTGCATGCGAAGAACGCAGACTGAAACCTTAACACTTTCCGGTAGTTTTGACGGCATACAGACTAACCCCTCCACAATGACTCTGTTCGGATTTTTCACCTTATTCTGAGTGCATGGCCACAACTTTATCCCACCTATTGAAGCACAGCTGGCAGACATCCCGGCCTGAGCCGATACACGGTGGACGTCCTTTCGTCACTCTCGAGCATACTCACCCATGGCTCGTGAGGCTGGCCTGGCCACCTCTCGTGGATGCACTGGTGGCTCACGAACAAATTCGATTTGAGTGGTGAGACACTCTATACCTTCGAAATTTGGCGAACCTGGCGTGGATCCACTGGCCACAGGTCCCATTGAGCACATCGGCTAAGCAAGGCCCAGTGACATTCGTGNCAATTGGGACGACTTGGGTTTGTTTAGCCTTCTCAAGCCAGTCGCGAATGCATCACCACGTCTCATGCCATCCCGCCTCACAGTCTCTGCCAGCGTCTTGGGTGCTACCCACTCTACAAGTGGCGTCCACAGGTCCGCCTGCCTCGTGCACCGGTATACCCTCGCCAGGCTCGATGCACCAGTATACCCTCGGCAGGCTCCATGCACCGGTATACCCTCGGCAGGCTCGCCGGCGGCAACTTTCGTGGCGACTTCGGAACAAGCCACTGGCATCTCGCCGTGCCCGCTGTGCTTGTCCTGACTGTGAGTGGGCATGAGACTAACTCAGGCAACTGCCACTAGCCTTCGACAATTGTGGTGGTCGTGAGAATGCGATTGTGCACTCGTGGTTCGATGCATTGGCATTTGCTGCTGTCTATAAATTGCAATATTAAAGTCGGCAAGATGTTTTGGTTAGTTGAACGTGGCAATTGCACCATATATAGTAAATATTTTATTAAGAATGTGAAAACTGTAAATTTTGATTCCACGCTTATATTTGACAGGGTGCACGGGGTTAATGGTTTGCACGCTGTGTCGTTCTCGTTGCGTTCTTGTTAAGATTGGCACATTTTAATAACTTTAGCCAAGGATATGGGGAGGCAATCCTCATTATTAATGAATGTAACCAAGGTTTTTTGGCTCGCGTATACTGAACATGCAGCTATTGAATAAGCAGAAGGAGCCTCCCGTATGTTTGCCTTTCCGTGGTGCCAGGTTCGAGAACACGGGGGTGGGGGCGGAGGCGGATAACAGAGACGGGTCGTTGGTGTCCTCTCTATGCGTGACCTCTCTATGCGTGACCTCTCTATGCGTGACCTCTCTATGCGTGACCTACGTCGTTTCGTGTAAATAAATAAAGGTCCACCTGAGAAGTCTCCCACAAACACCCTGGACTCGTCTACGCTTGCGCTAACCCTAAGGTCACCCCTAACCCCTAACCCCTCACCCCTCACATTATCGCGAATGCTCCCCTTGTGGGGAGACACCTGATCCCCTTGTCGACTTGTCCCACCCCCACAACTTCACCACTTAGCCCCCACGTGGCCGTGTGTGAGCTGTGCATGTGTGGCGTGTTGGTTGTGTGCTCCATTCATTGGAGGCTTTTGTAAATCCACCGCTGGATGATGTCCTCCGTACGCCAGAGCGGCCGTGGGGATTTTTCGACAATTCTTCACTACGCTGGTCAATTAGGGTTGTTAAATTCAAGGTGGGGAGGAGGGGGTTGGCGGTCTACATTCACCACGAATGTTAGCTGTCTTCCGGCATTGTAGTCAGGTCGCCGGGTTAATAGTGCGACCGGGCGACCACTGCCCCTCTCTTATGTCTATAGTGTGTCAATATTGTGCGTGCGCTGTGCGTGTCTGTGCTATGTGTGTTTAGCGTGTGGGTGTGCATAGTGCGTGCGTGCGCCATGTAAGTGCTGCGTGTGTCTGCTAAGCGCGAGTTTCTTATTTACCGTGTGACCAGCTGAGAGCCCAGCGAGACTAAACACACATCTGCCTCTCTTGCAGGAGACACTGGGGTTTCAAGAGCAAACACAGGGCAGGGGCAACATGAGATGCGATATGGAATAACGTATAACGGGCGCGGCGAGTGCTTGTGCAACCACCGCAAATGCAGCAGCGGCGACATCAACAAATCATTCGAGGCATTTTTCTTGGGGCGACACCGGCAGCACAGCAACATGTCTAGAGCCACGTGGCTGGAGAAGTTTTGCATGTACATGCCAATCACGGTGGGCAGCGGTGGGCAGCAGAGGGCAGGACAAGCAAAGCCATTGAGCTATAAATGCACCGATGCTTGCATTGGATATGTACCGTTCGGGTACAAATCTCTGGTCCCGACACTGGTGAGACAAGGCCATATAGAGAAGGCTGTCTGGTGTAGGTCAATGTTGGCATGTTTTGACACAAGTACGCGTGGTTAATGCAGACTTGATTCTTTGCTAAAAGGTGTCCATTTGGTGTTTGAACATCTTAACACCTGTTGTATGTGTCAGGAAGGGCAAAACCGGTTCTTATTTTTTCATATTTAGATTTTGTTACACGGATGGTCCCGTTCAGCCAGTTGCCCGGTGATGTTACAAGGGAGATGAAGTGGTGTGTGAGCAACAGCAGCAGCAACGAAAATAAGAACACAAACACTCTCATTGCAGAGGACAGGGGCCTGAAGGAATATCACACAACCGACAAACGAGACGTGTTTAACGGTCGCAAACGAAACACGCGAATTTAAAGAAAAAAAATGCAAAAATAATTTTGACAAGGACTAGAAAAAATGTTAGGTGCAAGGAAGCTCTTTGTGTCCTGGTCTAACAGCTCTTTGTGTGCTGGTCTAACAGCTCTTTGTGTGTTGGTCTAACAGCTCTTTGTGTGCTGGTCTAACAGCTCTTTGTGTGTTGGTCTAGCAGCTCTTTGTGTGCTGGTCTAACAGCTCTTTGTGTGCTGGTCTAACAGCTCTTTGTGTGCTGGTCTAACAGCTCTTTGTGTGTTGGTCTAACAGCTCTTTGTGTGCTGGTCTAACAGCTCTTTGTGTGTTGGTCTAGCAGCTCTTTGTGTGCTGGTCTAACAGCTCTTTGTGTGCTGGTCTAACAGCTCTTTGGTGCTGGTCTAACAGCTCTTTGTGTGTTGGTCTAACAGCTCTTTGTGTGCTGGTCTAGCAGCTCTTTGTGTGCTGGTCTAACAGCTCTTTGTGTGCTGGTCTAACAGCTCTTTGGGTGTGGTCTAACAGCTCTTTGTGTGCTGGTCTAACAGCTCTTTGTGTGTTGGTCTAACAGCTCAGCTCTTTGTGTGCTGGTCTAACAGCTCTTTGTGTGCTGGTCTAACAGCTCTTTGTTTGTTGGTCTAACAGCGACATGAACACACGTGATCGTAGAAAAGCCTGCAAGCACGTGGGAGCAAGGGCGCCAGCAACATGTAGGCACGGGTTGCAAGTATGCTATGTTTTGGGGGGTCTAATTAAGAGATAAAGAGGGGAGTGAAGGAGGAACCAAGCTGTAGATGGAAGACACGTGGAGTTCAGAAACGTGGAGCAGCAACGCGAAACTATGTTTTAACAAAGTTTTAATTAATTGTTTTTTTTATTAGGAAGAATGAGGCACTTCTGGGACTATGGGAAGGAGTTGGACTAAGTGGTCCGTGAGGTGATTGGCGGATTAAAGAGCACCTTTAGGATGACGGTCTGGACAGGTTGCATTGATGAGTTCTGTAGGGGACGTCAGGGGCCTAACGGAGTGGAGCAGAGTGGTATAACGGAGTGGAGCAGAGTGGTATAACGGAACGAGACGTTTTAAAGTACATTTAGAAGCGAGGCGAAGCTGGTGTCACTATGTTCGTTGAACTTATTTCGCACAGTACGTAGCCAACCATGACAATCGGATTGTGCGGGGAAAGGACAACAAACTAAACACAAAAACAGCTTTAAAGAAATTAGTTTTTATCTAGATTTAAAAGTGCATAGCTCCAGTGGCTTCATAATAACGGAAGATAGTTCCAGACAGCCGCAGAAGCAGTAATAGAATGTGGGCAGGAGCAATAATTAATCAAGTCTTTTTCTACGGCACTATTTCGTGCAAAGGATGCAATTCAAAGTGCTGTACAGGTAAAATAAAACATTGTTAAAAGACTAAATCACAAGAACAATAAAAGCAATTTCCAGACAAAAAAAATTGCATGATAATAAATTGCTAGCGAAGGCATATTAAAAAGTAACACTATAAATTATGTTAAAAAAATACGTTTTTAGATTTACTTAAACTTGCTTAATGATTGTAAAGCCCTCAGGTCCCGGGCAGGCTGCTGCACAGGCGAGGCCCATGCGCACTGAAGGCCGCTTCTCGTGAGTTGTGGTCCTGGCCCTTGGGACGACTAAAATACCGGACCCAGAGGATCTGAGGGATCTTGTTGGTTAATATATTAAAAGCATAGAAAACATGTATGCAGGTAACGATTAAAAACGAATAAAATAATTTTATAAATAAATTCTATGACTAACTGGCAGCCAGTGCAAGGACCGTAGAATGGGTGTCACGTGGTGGGTGCTCTTTCTGGTTTTCGTCAGCACAGGTGCTTCTGCATTCTGAATAAGTTGTAGGTTACATGTTTAATTTTTGGAAGACCGGAAAAGAGAGCATTGCAGTAGTCAAGTCTGGTAATAAAAGCATGCATCAGTCTCAGTAGTAAACCGAGAGAGAAAACGCCGTACCTTAGCTATATTTTTAAGATGATAAAATGCCGTTTTGGTGATATATCTGATGTGGGCTTCAAAGTTCAAATCCGGATCAAACCAAACGCCTACGTTTTTCTGCAGTTTAGCTTTTCAGTCAGCGAGCAAACTTTTGTGAGCAGTTCATCTCTTTGGGATTATGCTCCAATTGCCAAGATCTCTGTTTCGTCTTTGTTAAGTGCCAGTAAATTCAGTGACATCCACATTTTAATATCATCAATGCTCTTCATCAGGTTCTCTATGGGGCTTACATCATTCGGAGATACTGAAATGTATAGCTGTGTATCATCAGCATAGCAATGGCAATCAATCTCATGTTTCCTGAAGATATCGCCCAGTGGTAGCATAGAGACTGAATGTAACAGGTCCCAGAATGGAGCCTTGTGGAACACCGCATGTAATTTATGTCTTGAAGGACGACAGATCACCTATGGATACAATTGCTCTCTGCGGTCAAATAGCTCTTAAACCAATTTGCAACTGTACCGGAGAGGCCGGCCCATCTCTGTAGTCTATCAAAAAGAATATCGTGATCAACCGTGTCAAACGCTACGCTGAGTTCCAAAAGCACAAGGACAGAACATTTTTCGTCATCCGTGTTCAATCTTAGGTCATTAACAACCTCAAAAAGTGTTGTTTCAGTGCTATCTTGAGCACGAAAACAGGACTGAAAATTTTCAAATATACTGTTTGCATTTAAGAAACAAAGTTATTTGAGGCCTAAGTTTTTCAGAATTTTACTAAAAAACGGAAGGTTGAAATAGGCCTGAAATGATTGCGTATCAGTGGATGCATATTACTTTTCTTAGGAATGGGTTTTACCATGGTGGTCTTACGTATTTTGGGAAAGATACCTGTTGCTAGGGGTTGAATTATAATTGCAAGCAATTCCTCAGCCACGCAACTGTAAACCATTTGGAAAAAGGTCAGAATCGTATCGAGTGAGCAGGTTGAAGACTTGCGGTTCATTACTTCTTGCCTTACATCTCCGAGTTAGACAAAGTAAAGGAACTCATTGTTTTTTCATGTAGTGCGTGGGGGCACTGGAGCAATGACTGAACATAACATGTTTAACTCGGCTTATACCATTTCTAAGTGAAGTTATCTTTTCTCTGAAGAATGCCACCAACTCTTCACATTTGGCAACGGTGATGTGATCAGAGTAGTGTTTAGGGCCAGATTAATCAGGCAATCAATTGTTGCCAAAAGTACTTGTGGGTTGTTTTGATAGTGTTCAACCAACTTTTAAACAATGAGACCGTCGACCATTGCTAATTGCATTATTAAATTTGGTGAGATGACCCCTCCGAATATGGTAGTCGACAAGTAATTTGTTTTTTTCCATTTACTTCCCGCCTTTCTAGAGATCCTCTTAAGTATAAGAATGTCCTCATTGCTCCCTGTGTTTTTTTAGCTTAATATTTCTTCATTTAGCTCGTACTAGCATATCAATGGTAGCTGTTAATTTAGTATAGAGATTATCAAGTAGATAAACAGCGGATGGGGTAGTGTGTAAGTATTGGTATAATGTTGATGTATGACATTTCAGTGACTTCAGATGTAAGATAATGCTTCTTAACCACACGCTCCAAATTACAGTTTTATGGACACCAATGCTGAGAAAAAGACACAATAATGATCTGAAAGAGCTACATGGGAAACAAAGGTTACATTAATTGTAGGGCCTCGAGTGATGACCAGGTCCAAAATATGCCCAAGTTTGTGAGTGGGACAACCGACATGTCGTGTAAAGTCCATTGAACTTAAAAGCTCCATAAAATATTGTGCTTTTGAATCAGTAATATTGTCCACGTGCAGATTGAAGTCACAGATTATATTATAGTTTGTAGTGATAATAGAAAGCAATTCTGAAAATTCGTCAAAGAATGCAGGGCATTGTTTCGGAGGCCTATATATGGTAATAGCAAGTAGAGGGGTATCACATTTTAATTAAAGTATAGTGCTCAAACGAGCTGAAATCGCCAAAACAAATTTTCCTGTAACTTAGTGTTACTAATAATCGCAGCCGTACCCCCACCCTTTTTTCCTTTCTTGAATGAATTTGCAAAACTGTAGTCAGGAGGTGAAGCTTCAATCAACACAGCGGGTTGGTTACTATTTAGCCAGGTTTCTGTTAAAAACATGTAATAGAGTTGTTATCGGTGATTATTTCATTTATAACAAACTAGGGAAGTACCCGGCGTTGCTCGGTCTTAAAAATATTTCAAAACTACTCTTAAAAATCTAACAGCAGTGCGTACTGACTGTGGTGGTACCTGCTATGACTACAGCAGTGCATACCGACTGTGGTGGTACCTGCTATCACTACAGTAGTATCGACTCTATAGCACAAAGTAATCACTTGACAGAGTGGCGTGGTGAGGCCTAATCCCATGCAGAGCCTCCGGCCTCGCCTAGATTGTCCAGCCGGCCGAGGTGAACCTTGGCAGGCTGGGCTGGGCTGCTACCCTGACTCCCCCCCCCCAGGCACGATATCCCCGCCGCTCTGCAGTAATATCTACGGCCTATAGTGGTAGCATGTACCGACTGTATAATAGTAATAACTGCACGCATGGGGTGGAGGGACATGAGACAGTGAAGAATTTACCTGAGCGTTTAGTGTATTTTAAGGGATTTTTTACGCGAAAGAAAATGTCCCCTCACTCCTACCGAAGGCGTGCAACTTGGCATGGGCCGTCCTCCCACCAAAGGCACGTGAGTTGGTATGGTCGTGCACACATCATAAATACATAAATGGAAGCACACAAATAGCACTAAATTGAATTAAACTAATTTAAAGTTGACGGATGTGAAAAAGGAATAGCGCTTGCTCACCGCAGGGCTTACGGCGTGGTACCTGGCTATTTTTTTAAGTCAACCCCACCGTTGGAGAGCCAAGCGCGTGACCACACACAAACCCTGCCACAAACAAACCCACCACAAACCCACACACACAACCTGCCACAAACCACACACAACTTTCGACTTTTATATAGATAGATGATTTATTGTTAAGTGAACAAAATTTTAGTGTTAAGTGGCTCTTAAGGCTCTTTGGTGGGTCAACTATTAGTGGAATGTAGGCTAAATTGCTGAAATTGACACCACCAGAGGATAGTTAAAAATGTCTGTCTTCTATAACTTGATGTGGGTTTTACCTGATAGATTAGTATTGGGACCTCAAATAAACCATATGTGAATTAAGAGAATGTGAGGCTTGGCATAGACAAGTTGAGAGAAACCTGTCGCCTTTGCAACCACGTTGGCGGCGACGATGGTGGGGAAAGTCGCGTGCAATAACTACTTCAACGATAGTATAGTAGGTCGCACCATGAATTTGACGCGATAGTGGACAGCTGCGCAGCACCATCAAGAAAGCTCTAGTGACAATCCGGATCACGGGGACCCGGATTAGGGTGAACGCTGATAAGGCGCGAATATCTCCCTGTGCAGTCCTTTTGTTGGCAGTCAAAGCGTATCGTAAATGCATGGCATTTGGAAGGTGGTGGCGACCTGGCAGGATGGACGTCGTGCAAGAAGACCACAGCCTGAACCTCTACTAACTGGCAGGAGACCCATACCAGCAGCGTTGTATTGAACTCCATGTGCTGAACTCGGCAGCCAGTAGGCCCCCCCCCACCAAGCCAAACTCGAAGCCTGCAGGAAAAGCATTGCTATCGATTAGACGCTCATGTTGAAGGCCCCAACGGCGGCATTGCCCAGGGCGGAACCCGCCGGCCAGGCAGGCCCCCGCCGAGCCAGCCCTGATGCCCGCAGGAACTGTAGAGTGAATGATTAGACGCCCTTGGCAAAAGGCGCCGATGGGAGGCACCATAGGCAATCCCTCCCGTCAAGGTCGCCTTAATGACGCAAGCGAGTAGCAGGCGGCACGACCGCAGCACGGCGCCCATCGTCGATAGATCGTTGAGAGGCTCTTGGTAGAAGGCCTCACCTGGCAGCACCATAAGCAGCTCCCTCGTATGGAGTCCCCATCGCAGAGCGGCGCGATCGAGGAGCCGGCGGTGCAACTAAGAGCGGGGAGCAGCGAGGCCGACGGCTTCAATGGGCCGGCGGATGAGAGCGGCAGGCGGCTAATTGCAGGGGCCGTCGCGGAGTCGAGGTGGAACTGTTTTTGTATAGGAATCATTTAGTTTTTTTTATTCTTGGCCATGAGGTCAATGTGGGTCTTGAAAGGCAGATTCAAGTCCAGGATAATGCCAGGATATATGAAGTTGTTCAGAGCCACAATGTGGGAGGGGGGCGTGGCCGTGTAATGCCGATCGAAATCCCTAATTTCGATCGGATATTGGGGTTGTAAAAATCGACATTTTGCGACCCCACTGCCACGTGTACCCCCACTGCCACTGTGTAGATATTATTACGTGCCAGGTCTCTATGAATGATAGGACAATAGGCGAGTCCATTGGCAATAAGTAACGGCAAAGCAGTTATGTAACACAGAATTGTGCGCCATCACACAACGCGGTTATCCGACCCTCGATCCTTACTTACTAACAACTATCATCATTGCTGGAGGGGTTACTCACAAAATTGTCCGCCTTTGACAATGTGCATAAGTGCGAGACTCGAAGCATAGAGACTAACAATTGGTATATTTTTTGCTTGAGGACCAGTTTGACAGCATTAAGTTGAAGTTGATTAANGTCCTGTTGGGTGCGTAGCAACTATCCACTTACAATACTGGACTGTACTAGACTAACTTGACGTCGTCGTATTGATTTAAATGTAAGCCATTGTATGTGTCCCTGCGTACTAATGGTGGAAGGTAGCCAATGCGGTACGGGACGATGTGGTAGCTGAGTGGACTTGCCGATGACCGGTACCAGCGGTGTCAAGATCGGTGACTGGCGGAGGAGGTTCGTGAAGGACGCTGCTGGGCAGTTGGAGGCAGTGGCCCACCGAACGGAGCGACGCTCACAACAACGAGCGGAGTGCCGCCGGCGGATAAAACACGGCAAGTTGGCACAGTCGGTGCATCGGTAACAACCCATGGCCTCAAGGTGCATCTAGCCTGGCACAAGTGCCGTGAGTTACACGGCAGACCCAGCTACGACTGCAGGTCGCGTGGGAGGGCTCGTGTACAAAGACCGCCCCCCGTAGCCTAAACAGACTGCAGGGGCAAGTGCTGTTCGCGAGCACCTATGAAGGCCGGCACGGCACACGAGGGGTGGGTGGCCAGCACCATGCACGACCGCCTTTGTCTCCACAGTGGCGATGCTTACACACTGTAACAAGTACTCATTTGAGGCTGAGTCGACCCAGGGTAGACCGGGACCGATTCAAATAATGTTGTGACAAACCTTACTAACGACACATTCATATATTTACGCGATCTAACCCCTCAAAAAAACCTATATGATGAATGATAGTGGTCGCAAAAGCCTACACGTGTTCAGCTCAATAATTATCATCACCGGGGTTGGTGGCCGTGAGCGGGAATCGAACTCGGACGCCGGGTTCGTAGCGTAGCGCCCTGACCGTTGCGCCACCGCTCCCCTCGCCCCTCACGTGACCACGCACGTGACCACCACGCGAACCTCGCCAGCCAGGCCGTGGGCAGCCGCAGCTTCGCCTTCCTTTCCGCCTTCCGTGACCCCCTTCCCTGCGCCCATGGCGGCGTTGGCGGTGGAGATGACGGCCCCGGGGCTCGCGCAGAGCCAGGTAATAGCGAGGCCGCGAGAGGGACATGATTCACCCGGGAGATTGTGCGACGAGTCGAGGCGGGGGGGGGAACCGATCTTGGCCTAGAGGCTCTGCCCGGGGGAGGCGCGCAAACCTCGGCGTGGGAGCAGGCGAGCGGCGCGCCTCGGCGGGTTCCGGGTGTGGTCGCCGCGGCTTTCGGGAGGTTGTGGCGGTAGCGGTGGGGTTGACGGTGGTGTGGTGGTGGTTATGATCCCGTCTCACTGGCGTGGATGATGCTGATGGTGTGTTTACCGTGATAGTGGTAATGCCGCTGCTTTGTATTGCCTTTGACGTGATGCTGCATGCAGTGTAGTGCGAGTGACGGTGTGTTCGCTGTGGTTGCTGGTCTGTTTACTTTAGTAATTAAGTAATGTCAACTTGTAACGCGCCGCACAGTGTTCGCTCTCGAAGCGAGAACGACGAAGCGGCGCGAGGAACCACACATCGGGAAGGGAGCCACGTGTTGAATCCGGCCCCAACAATTGTCCACGTTCTGCGGTCCTCTATTAAAGTGTTAACGGCCAATTAACGAGTGATTGTTCATGTAGAAGGAACTGGAGCACCCGCAGAAAGACCCATGGATGCGAGGGGGCTACGCTCTATCCCGTACGGATGGAGCAGGTGGAGTCCACATTTCCTGTACCGCCTTCTCTCAAGCCAGGGGCTATGACACCTCGGCGCCCACGGGAAGCGAGTTTAACAGCGTTTGTGTGATCCGTCAACCCTCCCCTCCTCCACAGTGCTGGATTACAGGCGTGTGCCACTACCACCTGGTACTGCGATGGTGTGTTAATTGTGGTGCGAATGATGGAGATGATTGTGTGTTCATTGTGGGTGCTGATTTTTATTCACTGTCATTACCGATTCTCGTGTGTTATCACTGTTGGTGTGAAGGAGAAGACAGTGGTATGTTCAGTTGTGTTGTGGTTGAAACGCTTCTGTTTTTTTGCCCTGTATTGTATTTAATTGATGTCTGGATTGCATGTTTTCATTATTAATTTATTGTAAATTGTCAGTTTTATCGCTTATTTAGTACACCTTTGTTGTATTTGTAAAGTACGTGCAATACCAAATGAAGATTGATTTATTGTGGCTGATTTTGAGTTGTGGCTGACGATGTGATCTGCGTGAACTTCCGCTGGCACAGCCAAAACTGCACATGGAGGCCGTGGACCTGGGCGAGTCTGGGGCCAGCGACGAGAAGAAGAAGCGGCGTGAGCGTGTGCCACGGCGCATCATCCACTTTGCGAGCGGAGAGACGATGGAGGAGTACAGCACGGACGACGAGGAGGAGGAGGAGATCTCCAAACAGCTCGCCGCCCCCACCGATCCCGTAAGCCACAGCAGCAGGGAAACCACCGCCGGCTTTGAGCAACAATTGGTTTGGGACTCAAGGGCACCGTACTAGGTCGGGCATAACAAGGTTAGGGGTAAGGGGGGGGACAAAATAGGGTTGGGTTATAGAAAGGATTATGGCTATTTCCTTCTGCATTTTAATAGCGGTGGTATTTTGCACTACGGGGCATTCAGGGCACCTATAAGGTATTAATTGGTGTAGAGTAATGCTTGCAGTAACTGGATGCAGGTGGTGACTGATGAGTGATGTGTGGTGGACCAATCGTCTGATTGACACTGCCTGCCAATACTCATAGACATCATTGAGTGTTATTGTGCAAAGGGATCTTGACGGATGTGTCTGTTTCTGCACTCCCTTCCACGGTGCTGCTGAAGGCAAAGTTGACGTGGGGCCCCTACCTCTGGTTTATCTTTTCAAAACTGGAACAGGAACACTCGCTGGTAAGGCTCCTCTTATTGTAAGACACAACCCAAAACAAATATGATGCCCTTTTTGTTGCCATAAAAGCCTCAAGGAACCTAAAGCTTCTACATCATGACTTAAAGCTTTCGTGACTGCAGGAATTCATACTATTTGGGTCTTTCGGTTAAGTCACATAGATAGAAAAATTAAAAAAATCACGACGTTTCGATCGCAACACAAGCAATCGTCTGAAAAAATACAGCAGGCGAACTGCTGAGGCAGGAGAAATATATATTTCTCAGAGTATGTTTTTGTTTGCATTCTGACCACAACATTGTGGTTAACGCAGACATGATTCCTTGTAAAAGGTTTCAGTTGGTGTTTTAACATCTTAACACCTGTTTTGTTGCCAGAAAAAAGGGGAAAAACCTATTATCGAACGTAAAGCTGTTTCTTAGAGGATCTTATGCTCGGATGTTTAGCTAGCTATATTAATGCGTATTTTGTATGTGAAGAGAATACAAAATACCTCGGGATAACTCGTACACGTGTGGGAGCATAAATGTACAGTTCAACAATGTATTTTGCTACACAGCAAAAGGAGTAACGGCAAAATTTAACAACATATACATAAGCAAGCAAATTAGCCACAAAACCAAGCTGATCATCTTAAAAACATACGTTTTCGGCACAGCTTTGTATGCCTGCGAAACTTTGACACTAAAAAGATTGAGAGGGACAAAATACCGGCATTTTAAATGTACTCCGGGGCATTCAGGAGGATACGACATCTTAGTTGGGCACAAAGAGTGACGAACGTACATGAGGATAAAGGTTGAGTATAACAGAAAAGTTGATGCAAGTGGTAATGAGAATGAAACCGAGCTTGTTTGGCACATATGCAGGATGGAGAACGATGGGAAAATAAAAACTTTAATGATGGGAATGATGGAGGGAACAGGAAGAAGAGGAAGACCTTGTAGGGAATTGCTGGATGACATAAGAGATTGGTGCCGGAGAGGTGTGGCATAGCCTCAGCGTGTTGCCACAGGATAGAGGGAAGTGGAAACAAGTGACACACATTGCTTTCTGCCCATGGAGTTTGATGATGATGATGATGACAGAGCCCTAATTCTATGCTGCCCACTGTTGCCCATCAGCTTATAATGCCTTTTATGCGTGGTGATTGCCCACCCATCCCTGCTTACTTCATAGATCAGGCACATTCTAAGGAATTTAATCAAAAGATAATATGAACAGCTTTTGTCGATACTGAGTTTATCCCAGGCTGTCTTTGCACATTGAGAGAAAAACACAAAATAAAATGTACAGTCAACAACATAGTACTCCACTGACATCATTGTAACCTCATTGTGTAATTATTAGAGGAGTCTACTTGTCCATAACATTGAAATATATTTTTCTCATTCACAAAGTTTCTACAATAACCTAGATCATACACCCCAAGTTTACATTCACAACATTATACCTTTTAGTATTTTGAGTTCCAATAGAATAAATGTACGCATAATGTCACTTGCAGTGATAGCCGACTTCTAAATAACAATATGAAAATCTTGTAACCGTCTGCAGTGTGCGACTTTGTCGGGGAGAAACTCGCTGACCTCTTCGGGATCACCACCGCAAAGTACCAGTACGCCATCGACGAATACAACAGGAGCAAGGAGGAGGTGCCTTCACGTGCACACACACAACACAACTTCACGAATAATCTGTAGAGGACTGTGTGGCTCAACATGGAGGAGAAAAAGCTTGCCATATTTTATACATCTGCTACTGAGAAGTTGCTTTTGGCAGGACACGTTGTTAGAATGGATGTTGGCCACGATAAATGGAACCATGAATGAGCTCGTGTGCAGGAGCTCGGTGGATTGGTGCAGTGCAGGACTGGGACGGATGGGAATGGCTTGGGGAGGCCTTCACCCAGTAGTGGATTAATCACCGCTGATGATGATGATGACTGCCCCCAGGAGGAGGAGGAGGAGATGGAGGACCGCCTCTCTGAGGAGGCCCAGCGTCGCCTCGACGAGCGGAGCCAGCACACCGAGACGCAGCAGCCTTCCCCATCCGTGGGCGGCCAGGCCTCCCCCTGTGCGGATAACGGGGGCCCGAGCCGACGTGCGTGGCCATGGTGTGAGAAGCCCCTCACGCCCCGTATCACAATTACACCGTGACCACTGCTGTACCTGTTGGGGTGGGTCCCGTGCCTTATTTCTATACATTTGTACATTGAGCTATTTATTTTGATTTTAATTGGAGGCTAGAGTGCAATGGCAGGAATACAGTAAAGACTATGACACCACACACTCCAACAGACATCGTAGACGGTGGCACGACAGCTTCAGTTTGACAAGCATGAGGTGAGCAGAGTCTTACGAATAGTGGGGCCGCCTCACGTTGAATAGCTTTCTTTAAATTGCCTTTTTTTTTNACACATCCAATCTGTTGCACAGTGTTTATTAGACATGTAACGATTCACCAATGTTGATTAAAACTGATCCCAATGGTCACAAGACGACTAAATAATATGTAAATGTTACCTTTGGACTCCCTACTCAGGTCCACTCAAGAACTTACTTTTTTACTCTGCCTGTAACTGACCGCATATTTCTCTCTCCGCAATAGGCCCACTGTCACTGTATGGGCGTCGTAAGGTGTGGTTGCATTTAGACACAATATGAAGCAATGTTTTATTGCATAATTGGTTGGCACAAATGAGACTGAACAAACGAGAGTAAAATAAGAGTACAAACAGGACAAAAACATTCTAAATTCTTTAATCAAATTATGACCGCCAAATCTTGCCAATTGCTCTTAACTGCGGCGAGTGAGAAGGTGAATCGTTACTTGCCGTAGTTAATCTTTTATTCTCGAGGTGATTATCTGAGTTGGTGCGTGGTAATTAATGTCTGCATGTGCGTCTTTCTGGTGAGGCGTTGGAGGCCTGTACTTTACTGCTCCGTAAACAGCTAGGCATACATTTATTCAGCAATGCAGGTGGTGGATCGCTATAGGAAGGCCCGCGATATGGCTACGCGCCACTCGGTTTGCCCACGATGGCACCGCATCTAGCATTTGTAAGTGAATGGCAGCAAACTTGTTGGTGGTAAATTGGCACGGCTGGATGTACGATGGTGAACCTGGACTTCTCCACGCAAGGCATGATTGTGTACTGGTTGCACATATTCGGGCGGAATGCGAGTGGTCGTAAAATGTGTAGGCGACGTAGATATAAGTGATAAATGCAGAATGGGGTTTTGTTTACTCTGATCCAGTATTTATGAATAAATGTATCGTATATATCACAGCGTCGTTGTGGAAATTTACACGTGGTTCGCTCACTTGGGCGCTACAAGCCTGGGAATCAATTCATTCCCAGCCACGGATCACATCAGAGGCGAGCTCACCTTTTCTGGTTCCCCTCACCTACCCGCACTCACTACTATGGGGAATATGGTCAAACAACCTTGATGACAGACACAGCTTGGGGCGGCCATCATCCAGCAATTAATTGAGAAGCAGGTGTAATTTATTATGGAAATTCGAACGACATGAAACGAAAATGCACCCTACGAAAATCTGGCAGAGCAATTAGCGCGACGAAGACGTCTCACTATCGGAGTGCCCGTGAGGCGGTGGGTGCCAGCGGTGGTGCTGGTGCCTGAGGCCAGCTCGCGTGCTTAGGCGCCAGCGCGCTCCGTCGTGCCGTGGCGGTGCGCGTGCTCTCGGTTCTGCTTGAGGATCTTGCTGATGTGGTACTCGCTGTCATGCCCGGCTTCCGCCAGCCGCAGGTCGAGCTCTGTCAGCGTGCGGTTGTGGCTCATCCCCTCCTGCAGCTGCTTTCCTCCGTCCTGTGGCAAGAGAGCGATCATCACCAGAGGCCATCCGTGTGGTTGCCAATGAAGAAGGTTTAGCATGCTCCAGGAAGAATTAGGTGCAAATCCACACACTGGGTGTCCAGGAATAAGTCGGAAACAACGTGAACTTTTTATAAGTTGTCACTTTTTTACATTTCTCAAAACTGAATTGTTTCTCTTTTACAGCCACTGCTGGCATCTTGTCCTGTGACATGCACTCTGTTCTACACTCGCGTCTTGTTTATGAGTACATCATTGGATGGAAGTTGACGCCCGTAGATTATTTCGACTTAAAATTAATTGTTCTAAAATCATTTATTTCAGAATATAAAGGACAAGCACACGTTCATCCTTTATTGTGAGAAGAATAAGTTTCCGTGGAAGGAGATGCATATGTGTTCGATTGATTTTTACAAAGTTTTTTTTATCGATGGCACTTGACCAAATTTTTTTTTTAATCGGACACCCAGCATGAGTAGTCGAGTCATGAGCAATGAGTATCGGGACTCACGTTCCCAAGCGATTGCAGGAGAGGTCGATGGTGTGCAGGCTCGTGTTTAGCGCTACGGCGTGAGCGAGCGCCGTTGCCGTGGGCTCCGACATCTCATTTCCCCAGGTACAGCTCCACGACCGAGGAATTGCACTGTAGCGCACGGCCCAACGCCTGCCCAGCCTCGTCCCCGAGGCGGTTGAGGCGGAGGTTGAGCACTCGCAGCGTCGCGTTCCGGGAATGGCATGCGCCAGCGCCTGCCCACCGTGCCCGCCGACCCTGTTGTCACACAGGTTGAGCGCCGTCAGCCGGCTGCGGTTGAGCAGCTTGCCCAGCGCCCTGGCGCCGCGGTCCCCGACGAGGTTGTGCGACAGGTCGAGCACCAGCAGCGAGGGGTGGTCGAGCAGCTGCCGCACGAGCGCGCGCACCGCCTCGTCGCCCACGCGGCTGCGGTGCAGCCTTAGCACCCGCAGCGTGCGGCAGCTCTTGACGGCGCGCGCCAGCGACTCGCAGTCGCGCCCCGTGAACTCGAACAGGCTCCACTCGAAGTTCATGCCGCAGCTCCTCACGCGTAGGCGACGTGCAGCTCCTCGAGGTGCGGCAGCTGCCCGCGATGGAGCCGAAGTCGAAGTGGTCGACGCTGGGGCCCTCAGCACCATCGTCGCTGCCCGCGTCGGACGAGTCGTCGGCTGCCGGCGCCGCTTCCCTGATGGGTGGGAGGAGCTGACCCACGTCGAGGCAGCGCACGAAGGGGCCGCAGGCCGCCGCGGCCTCCCGCACGACGCTGGGATCTGTCGTGTCCGGGACGTAGAGCTCGATGAGGGCCTGCAGGTGCCGCTCCAGGAACATGCGCTTCCAGCTGTTACCGTGGCTCAGGACGTCGCCCACGACCCTGTTGGCCTGGCAGCGGCGGCGCCAGTAGCCCTCGTCGCCGACGAGGGCGGCCGCGAGGGTGAGGGGCAGCTGCGTGGAGATCCGCGCCAGCACAGCGGTACGATGCTTGGGCAGCAGCGCATCCAGTACCGGGTGGTCTGTGGGTGGCAGGGAGACGACCAGGATCGTGGGAGAGGGAATGAGCGAAAGGAATGAGAGAGGGGTAGTCGGAGATTAAGAATGGGAGAATGAAAGATCGAGTGAGTAAGCAGGAAACGTGGTGTGGTGTATTGATTCTAGACTTGAAGCTTTCGTGACTGCAAGGAATCATATTCTAGGTGTTTTCGGTAAATTCACGTAGGTAAAACATCAAAATTAATAAAAAATAATAAAATAAAATAAAGAGCACGACGTTTCGGAGGCAACACAAGTCGCCGTCATCAGGTGGACAGTCACAGCCAGATAGCTGCATCAAGTGAGGCAATGATTCAAAATGTAATCCCTTAAAAGCGAGTTGAGGGGGAGGAGAGGGGGGGGCTCATCAGAATGTGGTAGCCAATGAATGGAAAGTATCGGGAGAGAGGGGCCAAAAAGGGTGGGCGACGGCGTGGAAGCTATTGTGCGCAAGCGACACACTGCTGCCCACGCCAACGCATTGGACAGAGAGGGGGGAGGTCTGATACACATAGAAAGAAAAGAAAATGCGTATGTTTATACCAACATACGCATTTTCTTTTCTTTTGAAAAGAAAATGACTGTCCCACCTGATGACGGAGACTTGTGTTGCCTCCGAAACGTCGTGATCTTTATTTTATTTTATTATTTTTATTAATTTTGATGTTTTACCTACGTGACTTTACCGAAAACACCTAAGAATATGGTGTATTGATCTGCACCCGGTCACCATTTAAAATCCACGCCTGTTCTCAATAGGTTCTTAGTAATCACAGTATTTTTCAGCCTTTGCACTGCTAGATGCAGGCCGACCCATGCTGAACGGGTAATTGGGCTTATTGGACCAAGCTTGTCAGTCCATGTTAGTGAAGATGGAGGTCAAACATGGGAGCATTGAAAGTACAGAACATGTATTTTTCTGTAATTCCCTCTGATTTCAAAAGCATAGCAATGCGGGTTACCCAGTTATAATGAATAGCTGTTGAGCATGAGAGGGAGTCTCCTGAATGTGGGACACCTTAGAGACTCAGGAATCGAGACGTGTTCACAAAATGTGCAACCAGTGACCTCCGTGCCACGTTTTATACCATTGGCCATGAGGTCCTTGAGAGATTATAACACAAATGGGATTTCTGGTGCTACCGTGCAGTGGTTTTGCTCTTGGAAAATGCATGCACTTTGTCATAATGGATTACTTTAAATCTCAATCGCACCGGTTCATTAGGGTGTTCCACAAGGATCTGTACTTGGTCCCTCACGTTTCAATGCCCCACATGGCTCCTTGGGCATTCTGCTACAACATTTGGGCTTATCTTAACACTGGTATGCTGATGACGTGCACATTTACGTCCGGTACGGCTCTTGACTCTGCGATGGCAGTTTCTGTACTGTCTGCGGCATTAAAATTCGTCACAACTTGGTTGCAGCACCATATTTGACCAATTGCCGACAAAATCGAGGCCATATTCGTTGGCTCCCCTCCGCAGTTATATATAATTGGTTTGCAACATTTGTCACCGGATGGTCACGACGTCTGCCCATTATAGGTCAGAAATCTTGGTGGTCAGTTTGACCGTCCCTGTCCTTTGATTCCTGCCACCTAATGACTTTGAGAGGCTGGTCCAGGAGTGCATGTTCCCCTGACTTGATTGCTGCCACGCATTCCTGTTTGGGATTCCGAGTAAGGTACTGGGTAGGACTCCAGCTTGTTCAGAATGCAGCTGCTGGAGCGCGTGTGCGCACGCCGTTTTGTGAGCACATCGCACACCCGCTCTCCTGTCCTTTGCACTGGCTGGCTACCAGTTAAGTACTGGGTGGACTATCACCTGCAAGCCTCACAATACTTGCAGCAACTGATCCATGTTTATACTCCAACCAGCTTTGCTACCCGGCTTCGCCCGGGACTTGGATTCACCACGCCCGGCCGCCTTTGTCCCCCCAGTGGCGATATTCACACCACAGCAGTTACTCGTTTGAGGCTGAGTCGACCTAGGGGAGGCCCAGGACCGGTTCAAATAATCGTCACCGGTGGTGGCCGTGAGCGGGAATCGAACTCGGGTCGCCGGGTCGTAGCGCGGCGCGCTAACCACGACACTACAATGCGTGACGCTTCCACATGCGCGGGTCACGTGACAGATGTGACGTCCCCCCCCCCCCCAAAAAAAAAAACAAAAGTGTATTTTATAATTTTTGCATGGTGTACAGTCTGGAAAGTACCCACATGGCACATTTAAAGTTTGTTGCATGTTGGGAAGTACGCTAAACATTTTGAACAGACACGCACATTCACAACTTAGCCTTTGATACATATGGAGACAAGGCCCTTCGGATCACCTTCTAAGTACTCCACTGTCAAGGCTCATTTCCTGGGGTGCAACTTTCAGTATATGGAACAATTTGCCTTTGGTAACGAGACAGTCGTTAGAACTATTTAAGTCTGTCTTGAAAACTCACCTCTTTAAATTGCCCTTTACCTCGTAGCTCTAGCCGTTTACTCTGGTTCTGTTTCTTTCCTGCTTTCCATACACGGTGCATTAGGATCTATGGATGAAATTCGCATTACAAATGTAAATATTCCCACACCGGCACACCACTTTCAGTATACCGATCGCTATGGTTGTGGTGACGAGTGACATGCCGTCTACTACTGAAAAATTAAGCATTGGTAGAAAGACAAAGATCCACCTTGCAGATGGAACAGATTGTTTGGGCAAGCGCTGTTAGCGAGCACCGAGGGGCGGGTGGCCAGCGCCAGGCCCGGCCGCCTTTGTCTCCCCACGGCGATGTTTACACATCACAGCAGGTACTCATTTGAGGCTGAGTCGACCAGGGGAGGCCCAGGACCAGTTCAGATAATTGTCACTATTGATGGCTGTGAACAGGAATCGAACTCGGGTGGCCGGGTTCGTAGGGCAGCACGCTAAATACCACTCCGCTACCTCCCACACTACTACTCGGCCACCATTACCACGAACGCCACCATTAACAACGGCGCATGGTAACACCTCCATTTACACAAAGTCCATCACTATCAGCTCCCTCCACAACCACGACCACTGCTACCAAAAACAAATACCTCCGTGTAGCCCGAGACCGTTGGAGCAAGTGATGTTAGCCATCACTACCACCAACACGACAACCTGCACTACCACCACAACCATCACTATTACCGCCATCTCTGCTACCTCCATAACCTCGATCACTACATCTACCACTATTACCGCTGATCCCACTTCCATAACCACCGCCGCCACTACCTCCACTTCCATGACCACCACCACCATCATCATCTTCTGTTGCGTGTAGTCGCTTGAAGATGTTTCTTGTTCATGTTTTTGTTGCGGTTGCACCCGAGTCAAGAGCCGCATGGCTCACAGGGTTATCATCTTCTCCATATATATAAAGGCAAAGCTGTGATTATGTGTGTCTGTTAAAAATGTTTAGCTACTTCCCGACATGCAACAAACTGCAAATTTGCCATGTCGGTACTTTCCTGTACACCATGCTAAAATTATTAAAATACACTTTTGTGTTTTTTTTGGGGGGGAGCTCAATAATGCAGAGATTTTTTGCACGGCAAGTGAGCTGTGACGTCACATCTGCCACGTGACCCGCGCATGTGGAAGCGTAACGCGTTGTAGGTCGTGGGTAGCGCGCTGCGCTACGAACCCGGCGACCCGAGTTCGATTCCCGCTCGCGGCCACCACGAGACAAAGGCGGCCGGGCGAAGCCGGGTAGTACAGCTCGTACCTAATCAATGCAACTGAAATCACGACGAGCCGAGCGGCACCCCCCCCCCCCCCACGGCACGCACGCTCGAAGTTGCTGACGATGGCGTCGAGGCTGAGGTGGGCGAGTCGCGGCACCGTGGCCAGGTTCCACTCGGGGTCCTCGGCCACGATGCGGCGCGTGGCGCGGGGGTGGGACGCGGCGGGGTTCGCTCCACGCCCGGGGGCCGCCGGGGGACCCTGGGCTCCGTCACCCTGCGGACGTCGTCATCGTCTCCCTGTGCGGCGGGGTAGAGGGGAGGGGGGGGCACGTGAGTCATCGAGTGTGTTCATACCTGGGGTGCCGCGTTGTGTTTCACGCACTGCGCTATGCACCTGCCGTGCAGAGTTCGATTCTTGGCCGTGGCTCGCATGAGTGGCGAGTTGTCACCTGGGATCAGTCCTGGCCACTGCCTTCACCAAGCCGAATATGACCAGCGCGGTGTAGTATGGCTGAATAATAATTAGCCATACTTCACCGCGCTGGTCAGTGCACGTTTCAAGGCGAGGAGCACAGGACGGCAGCACTATGCTCTCTGCTCCCCACAACTCTGTACTGTTTGTCTATGCCGAGATCAATAATCTCGCTCAGCGACGGGCCTCCATAGAGCCCAATGTGTAGTGTATAGTAGTGTATAGTGTAGTGTATAGTAGTGTAGTGTATAGTAGTGTAGTGTATAGTAGTGTTATAGTGTAGTGTATATAGTGTAGTGTATAGTGTATTGTAGTGTATAGTGTGTGGTAGTGTAGTGTATAGTGTATTGTAGTGCCTCCATAGAGCCCAATGTGTTTCGCTTACCGACCATTCCCCTGTTAACGATGGGCTGTTATAGGTACAGCAAATATTAACGCACCAAATAACCACGTTTCTTTTAATATTACGTATTTAGGTGGTATCTTCGTGAATTGTATATCCATTAAATTTCGATTTAAAGCTTTCGTGACTGCAGGTATTTCATATTCTTGGTCGTGAGAATTGTATAGTTTTATTTTATTATTTTATTATTTCCTTCTACGTGACTTTACCGAAAGAACCAAGAATATGTATATCTTTGTTTAAACGTAAACAAGTACGTTTTTCGGGTGAAACAGGGGGTCAACTTTCGATGCTTTCGGATCGAATTGAGTCTTTAACGTGCATTTCCTATTCCTCGCTTAACGACCGCTTTCGTGGAACCCATTCCCGTCGTTAAGAAGGGCTCTCTATACACGGTGGTGAGTGATGGTGAGTGGTGGTGTGGTGGTGAGTGGTGGTGGTGAGTACAGGTGGTGGTGAGTGGTGGTGGTGAGTGTGGGTGTGGTGGTGAGTGGTGGTGNTGGTGGTGNGTGAGACANGTGGTGGTGAGGTGGTGGTGNGTGANGGTGAGTGGTTGTGNTGGTGGTGATGTGGTGGTGNGTGAGTAGTGAGTGGTGGTGGTGGTGTGGTGGTGANTGTTGGTGNGTNGTGTGNTGGTGGTGNTGGTGGTGGTGGTGATGGTGNTGGTGGTGGTGGTGGTGGTGGGNGTGTGGTGGTGATGGTGNTGGTGGTGGTGATGGGTGGTGGTGGTGATGGTGGTGAGTAAGTGAGTGGTGGTGNTNGTGTGGTGGTGNGTGATGTGNTGGTGGTGATGGTGGTGTGATGGTGTGGTGGTGTGGTGGTGGTGNGTGGTGAGTGGTGATGGTGGTGNGTGATGGTGGTGGTGGTGNTGGTGATGGTGAGTGTGGTGGTGAGTGATGGTGTGGTGGTGAGTTAGNGTGGTGGTGGTGANTGGTGGTGTGTTGGTGAGTGTGGTGTGGTGGTGAGNTNTGGTGTGGTGGTGGTTAGTGTGTGGTGTGANTGGGTGGTGGTGAGTTGTGGTGTGGTGGTGGTGNGTAGNGTGGTGGTGATGGTGGTGGTGATGAGTGTGGTGGTGAGTGGGTGGTGGTAGTGANTGGTGGTGGTGGTGGTGNGTGTGTGGTGGTGATNGGTGGTGNGTGGAGTGTGTGGTGNGTGAGAGTGGCGGTGGTGTGGTGNNTGGTGGTGATGGTGTGGTGTGGTGTGGTGTGTGGTGTGNTGGTGGTGGTGGTACACGTNTGNGTNGATGGGGTGNGTGGTGTGGGTGGTGGTGGTGANGACANGGAGTGTGTGNNTGGTGGTGGTGNTGGTGTGAGTGANTGGTGGTGNGTGNTGGTGTGTGGTGNGGTGGTGATGGTGAGTACANGAGGTGATGTGGTGATGGTGGTGGTGTGGTGTGGTGNTGGGTGGTGNGTGTGGTGGTNTGNTGGTGNGGGTAGAGTTGGAATGGTGGTGNTGGTGGTGNGTGATGTGTGGTGGTGGTTGGTGNGTGGTGTGAATGGTGGTGGTGGTGGTGNGTGGTGNGTGGTGTGNGNGTGGTGGTGAGTGTGTGNNTGGATGGTGNGTNGAGTGAACTNTGNTGGGNNTTGGTGGNGAGTGGNGATGGGTGTGGTGNTGGTGNGTTGNGAGTGTGGTGTGGTGGTGNGTGTGGTGTGTGGTGGTGNTGTGTGNTGTGGTGGTGGTGATAGGGGGNGTGNTGGTGGGNGGGGTGTGGTGTGGTGAGTGGTGAGTGTNTGTGTGGTGGTGTGTGACACNGTGGGTGGTGGTGATGAGATGTGGGATGAGTGNTGTGTGNGAGTGGGNGTGNTNGTGTGTTGGTGGTGNGGTGNNGTGNNTGGTGATGGTGGTGTGTGTGNTGGGTGGTGNGTGGTTGGTGGCTGTGGTGTGGGGNTNGGTGNGTGTGNGAGGGGNGTGNTGAGTGNTGGTGNTGTGGTGGTGTGAGTGTGTGNGTGGTGGTGTGTCACGGACACGTGTGGNTGGTGGTGNTGGTGGTGGNGNTGNGNGTGTGAGTGNTGTGNTGATGGTGGTGTGCGNGTGGTGAGTNGTGGTGGTGTGTGTGGTGGTGATGGNNTGGTNNGGTGTGGTGTNGNTGGTGATTGTGGGNAGTGGTGTGGATGNGATGTGGTGNGNGTNGGNTGNNTGGTGNNGNGTAGNTGTGGTGGNGNTNNGNGTGNTGACNTGGTGATTATCCGGTGGNGCTGGTGAGNGNGATGTGGTGNGGTGAGTGGTGGNGNTGAGGTGAGTNGTGGTTGNTNGGTGGTGNTGGTGGTGGGTGGTGACGTGAGTGNTGTGGTGGATNGNGNGGTGGGGGCTGTGGTGTGGNGACNGTGGTGATTGNNGGGNTGTGAGTGGTGGATGNGAGTGAGGGTGTGGTGGTGTGGNGTGAGGAGGGTGNNGGNNTGTGGTGATGAGNGNGNTGGTGAGNGGTAGTGAGTGTGNGTGTGGTGNTGGTTGGNTGTGGTGAGTGAGTGGGTGGTGGTGTGTGGTGNTGGTGGTGNGGTTGTGGGGGATGTGTGAATTGTGGTGATNTGNTGGTGNTGNTGGTGNTGGTGNANANNGTGGTGTGGNTGGAGGGTGNGGTGCAAGTGGTGGTGAGGTGNTGTNGTGNGTGNTGAGTGTGGTGNTTGGGGTTGTGGTGNTGGTNGTGAGNTGGTGNTGGTGGTGNTNGGTTGNTGGTGTGGTGGTGNTGTGGTGNTGTGTGGTGTGAGTTGTGGTGGTGNTGTGNTGTGTGTGGTGTGGTGNGCGATGTGNTNTGGTGTGGGTGTGTGCAACNTNGTGTGTGGTGTGGTGGNNTGGGTGAGTGNTGGTGGTGAGTTGNTGGTGGGGTGGATGGTGAGTGNNTATGTGNTGTGTGGGTGNTGGTGNTGTGATTGNNNGTGNTTGNTGGCGGTGTGNTGNTGTGTGTGGTGGTGGTTNTGGTGTGATGGTGNGTGNTGGTGATTGNTGTGTGGNGNTGAGGTGTGGTGGGTGNTGGTGNTGGTGNNTGNTGAGGTNNTGTGTGGTGTGNTGNGTGANTGNTGAGTGGTGGTGNTGTNNTNTTGATGTGGTGTGNNGNTGACTCAGCAGGCTGGTGTGTGGTGAGGTGGTGNNTGTGGTNTGGTGGTGNGNTGGTGGTGTGNGTGGTGGTGTGGTGNTGGTGGGTGGTGGGGNGGGTGNTGGTGNTAGTGTGNNGAGTGANTGGGTGTGNTNGTGTGTGNGAGGGGGTGTGGTGNTGGNNGGTGTGNTGTGTGGTAGGTGNTGGTGNTGAGTGAGTNTGNTGGTGNGGTGGAGGTGTGTGGTGGTGNNTGGTGGTNGATGNTGAGNGGCGGTGNTNGTGGTGGGTGNTGTGTGGTGTGTGGTGGTGAGTNGGNGTGGTAGGGTCGAGTNGTGGGTGTNGTGTGTGAGTGATTGNTGGNGNTGNTGGTGATGGTGNGACGAGTNGGTGAGTGGTGGTGAGTGNGTGGTGATTGGTGGTGNNTGAANGGCCTNNNTAGTTGGTGNTGGTGGTGNGTGAGTGAGTGNTGAGTGATGGCGTGTGGTGCAGTGNTGNTGAGTGAGTGNNTGGTGAAGTNGTGNTGGTGGTGNGTGNTGNGGGTGAGTGNTGTGGTGTGNTNNGTGAGTGATGANTTGGTNGTGTGAGTGGGTGGGTGGTGAGTGTGGTGTGTGGTGATGTAGATGGTGGTGGTGNNGTGGNTGGTGGTGNTGNNTGATGNTGGTGTGATNTGNTGGTGNNGTNGTGAATGGAGNTAGTGTGANTGTGGTGGTGGNGTGNGTGTGTGGTGTGGTGGTTAGGGTGGNGGNTGTGGTGGCGTGGGTGGGTGGTNNTGTATNGTGTGCGGTTGTGGGTGTGNTGTGTGGTTTGTGTGTNGNTGGTAGCNTGAGGTGTGGTGAAGTCCGGTGNNTGGTGTGGTGAGTCCGTTTGNGGGTGGTGTGGATGNTGTGGTGTCNGTGNTGTGTGTGGTGTTGAGTGGTGGTGATNGGCCTGGTGGTGTGAGTGGTGATGAGTGTGNTNNTGTGGTGTGAGTGNTGAGNGTGGTGTGGTGGNGGGTGNTGAGTGNTGNGTGTGGCTGATGTAGGGAGTNGTGGTGNGTGTGTGATGTGGTGGTGNGTGAGCCTGAGTGGTATGTGGTGTGNGTGTGAGTGGTGGGGGTGATGTGNTGGTGATTGGTGAGGNTGNGTGNTNGTGNNTGTGGTGTGGTGATGTGTGGTGNGTGGTGGTNTGGTGTGGGATGTGNTGTGGGTGTGATGTGGTGGTGTGGNGGTNGTGNTGGTGGTGGGTGGTGGGTGTGGGTGGTGAGTNGTGTGGTGGTGNTGTGAGGCGAGTGATGGTGNGNTGTGGTGNTGNTGTGTGGTGNTGGTGGTGAGTNNTGTGTGNGTGAGGTGGTGGGATGTGGTGGTGAGTGGTGGTGNTGNTGATGATGGTGNTGGNGTGGTGGGTNNTGTGTGGGGGTGGTNGTGGTGAGTGGTGAGTGNNTGGTTGTGNTGGGTGTTGTGAGTGGTGANGTTGGTGGCGTGTGTGNGTGTGNTGGTGGAGTGNTGGGTGGGTGTGGGGTGAATGNTGTGGTGGTGACCGTGGAGTGNTGAGTGAGTGGTGTGAGTGNGTGATGNTGGTGTGAGGAGTGGTGGTGGTGTGGTGATGTTGGTGNGTGGAGTGGTGAGTGGTGGTGTGATGNGTCGANTGAGTGGTGGTGGTGTGGTGNGTGGAGTGGGTGTGGNGTGATGGTNGTGAGTGAGTGGTGNTNGTGTGGTGGTGGTGGTGGTGGTGGTGTGGTGNGGTGTGGTGGGGTGGTGANTGGTGTGGTGGTGGTTGATTGGTGGTGGTGGTGGTGNTGGTGNGGNTGGTGNGGTGTNGTNGNTGNGTGGTGGTGNGTGGTGGTGGTNTNGTGNTGAGNGATTGGTGNTGGTGGTGGGTGGTGNGTGTGTGGTNGTGGTGTGGTGGTGTGTGNTGNTGGTGTGGTGGTGTGGATGGTGNGTGGTGGTGGTGNTGTGGGTNNGTGGTGGTGGGTGGTGNGTGGATGGTGNGTGGTGGTGGTGATGAGTGNTGGTGGTGGTGAGTGGTGGTGGTGTGGTGTGGTGGTGAGGTGGGTGNGTGTGGTGGTGGTGGTGGGCGGTGGTCAGGAGNTGGTGNGTGGTGGTNNGTCTTGAGGTGCCCCAACAGTGGTGGTGGTGGTGATGGTGGTGNGTGAGTNGTGAGTGATGGTGGTGGTGGTGGTGGTNGTGGTGGTGTGAGTGAGTGGTGTGGTGGTGGTGGTGNGTGGTGAGCATGGTGGTNAAGTGGTGAGTGGTGGTGGTGAGTGGTGAGTGAACCTGGTGAGTGGTGGTGANTGGTGGTGAGTGGTGTGAGTGGTGGTGAGTGGTGGTGAGTGGTGAGTGATTTTCACGTGAACCTCTCCGGGTGAAGTCTCCGCTGCGACTGAGCGCGTCCCTCGTCTCCATGGCGACGACCTCTGCCTGACCCCGCCGCGAGAGGCAGCCGCGGTGGTCAAAACCGCGATTCGTAATTCACTCCGCCGGTCTTTTATACGGCCACGGATGAGGGCCATTGCTCGAAACGTCGCCTTATTATATACAATATACAAGGGTTCCTCTACTTACGAACGGGGCTAGGTTCCAGAGGTCTGTTCGTAAGTTAAACTGATCTCCCGTAGATTACAAACACGTATACGGCATTTACAACTACAAGTTGAACAATATCCTGCAGATGTAGATGCCGGTGGTTCTTCACATTCTACAGATGTAGATGCCACTGGTTCTTCACATTCTACAGATGTAGATGCCGCTGGTTCTTCACATTCTACAGATGTAGATGCCGCTGGTTCTTCACATTCTACAGATGTAGATGCCACTGGTTCTTCACATTCTACAGATGTAGATGCCACTGGTTCTTCACATTCTACAGATGTAGATGCCGCTGGTTCTTCACATTCTACAGATGTAGATGCCACTGGTTCTTCACATTCTACAGATGTAGATGCCGCTGGTTCTTCACATTCTACAGATGTAGATGCCGCTGGTTCTTCACATTCTACAGATGTAGATGCCACTGGTTCTTCACATTCTACAGATGTAGATGCCGCTGGTTCTTCACATTCTACAGATGTAGATGCCGCTGGTTCTTCACATTCTACAGATGTAGATGCCACTGGTTCTTCACATTCTACAGAGTAGATGCCACTGGTTCTTCACATTCTACAGATGTAGATGCCGCTGGCTCTTCACATTCTACAGATGTAGATGCCGCTGGCTCTTCACATTCTACAGATGTAGATGCCACTGGTTCTTCACATCTACAGATGTAGATGCCACTGGTTCTTCACATTCTACAGATGTAGATGCCACTGGTTCTTCACATTCTGCAGATGTAGATGCCACTGGTTCTTCACATTCTACAGATGTAGATGCCACTGGCTCTTCACATTCTACAGATGTAGATGCCACTGGCTCTTCACATTCTACAGATGTAGATGCCACTGGTTCTTCACATTCTACAGATGTAGATGCCACTGGTTCTTCACATTCTACAGATGTAGATGCCACTGGTTCTTCACGTTCTACAGATGTAGATGCCACTGGTTCTTCACATTCTACAGATGTAGATGCCACTGGTTCTTCACATTCTGCAGATGTAGATGCCACTGGCTCTTCACATTCTACAGATGTAGATGCCACTGGTTCTTCACATTCTACAGATGTAGATGCCACTGGTTCTTCACATTCTACAGATGTAGATGCCACTGGTTCTTCACATTCTACAGATGTAGATGCCACTGGTTCTTCACGTTCTACAGATGTAGATGCCACTGGTTCTTCACATTCTACAGATGTAGATGCCACTGGTTCTTCACATTCTACAGATGTAGATGCCACTGGTTCTTCACATTCTACAGATGTAGATGCCACTGGTTCTTCACATTCTGCAGATGTAGATGCCACTGGTTCTTCACATTCTACAGATGTAGATGCCACTGGCTCTTCACATTCTACAGATGTAGATGCCACTGGCTCTTCACATTCTACAGATGTAGATGCCACTGGCTCTTCACATTCTACAGATGTAGATGCCACTGGTTCTTCACATTCTACCAATGTAGATGCCACTGGTTCTTCACATTCTACAGATGTAGATGCCACTGGTTTTTCTTTACAATGTTCCCTTTCACATTCTACAGATGTAGATGCCACTGGTTCTTCACATTCTACAGATGTAGATGCCACTGGTTCTTCACATTCTACAGATGTAGATGCCACTGGTTCTTCACATTCTGCAGATGTAGATGCCACTGGCTCTTCACATTCTACAGATGTAGATGCCACTGGTTCTTCGCATTCTACAGATGTAGATGCCACTGGTTCTTCACATTCTACAGATGTAGATGCCACTGGTTCTTCACATTCTACAGATGTAGATGCCACTGGTTCTTCACGTTCTACAGATGTAGATGCCACTGGTTCTTCACATTCTACAGATGTAGATGCCACTGGTTCTTCACATTCTACAGATTAATGCCACTGGTCTTCACGTTCTACAGATGTAGATGCCACTGGTTCTTCACATTCTACAGATGTAGATGCCACTGGTTCTTCACATTCTACAGATGTAGATGCCGCTGGCTCTTCACATTCTGCAGATGTAGATGCCGCTGGCACTTCACATTCTACAGATGTAGATGCCACTGGTTCTTCACATTCTACAGATGTAGATGCCGCTGGTTCTTCACATTCTGCAGATGTAGATGCCGCTGGCACTTCACATTCTACAGATGTAGATGCCACTGGTTCTTCACATTCTACAGATGTAGATGCCGCTGGTTCTTCACATTCTACAGATGTAATGCCACTGGTTCTTCACATTCTACAGATTAGATGCCGCTGGTTCTTCACATTCTACAGATGTAGATGCCGCTGGTTCTTCACATTCTACAGATGTAGATGCCACTGGTTCTTCACATTCTACAGATGTAGATGCCGCTGGTTCTTCACATTCTGCAGATGTAGATGCCGCTGGCACTTCACATTCTACAGATGTAGATGCCACTGGTTCTTCACATTCTACAGATGTAGATGCCGCTGGTTCTTCACATTCTACAGATGTAGATGCCACTGGTTCTTCACATTCTACAGATGTAGATGCCGCTGGTTCTTCACATTCTACAGATGTAGATGCCGCTGGTTCTTCACATTCTACAGATGTAGATGCCACTGGTTCTTCACATTCTACAGATGTAGATGCCACTGGTTCTTCACATTCTACAGATGTAGATGCCGCTGGTTCTTCACATTCTACAGATGTAGATGCCACTGGTTCTTCACATTCTACAGATGTAGATGCCGCTGGTTCTTCACATTCTACAGATGTAGATGCCGCTGGTTCTTCACATTCTACAGATGTAGATGCCACTGGTTCTTCACATTCTACAGATGTAGATGCCGCTGGTTCTTCACATTCTACAGATGTAGATGCCGCTGGTTCTTCACATTCTACAGATGTAGATGCCGCTGGTTCTTCACATTCTACAGATGTAGATGCCACTGGTTCTTCACATTCTACAGATGTAGATGCCGCTGGTTCTTCACATTCTACAGATGTAGATGCCACTGGTTCTTCACATTCTACAGATGTAGATGCCACTGGTTCTTCACATTCTACAGATGTAGATGCCGCTGGCTCTTCACATTCTACAGATGTAGATGCCGCTGGCTCTTCACATTCTACAGATGTAGATGCCACTGGTTCTTCACATTCTACAGATGTAGATGCCACTGATTCTTCACATTCTACAGATGTAGATGCCACTGGTTCTTCACATTCTGCAGATGTAGATGCCACTGGTTCTTCACATTCTACAGATGTAGATGCCACTGGCTCTTCACATTCTACAGATGTAGATGCCACTGGCTCTTCACATTCTACAGATGTAGATGCCACTGGTTCTTCACATTCTGCAGATGTAGATGCCACTGGTTCTTCACATTCTACAGATGTAGATGCCACTGGTTCTTCACATTCTACAGATGTAGATGCCACTGGTTCTTCACATTCTACAGATGTAGATGCCACTGGTTCTTCACGTTCTACAGATGTAGATGCCACTGGTTCTTCACATTCTACAGATGTAGATGCCACTGGTTCTTCACATTCTGCAGATGTAGATGCCACTGCTCTTCACATTCTACAGATGTAGATGCCACTGGTTCTTCACATTCTACAGATGTAGATGCCACTGGTTCTTCACATTCTACAGATGTAGATGCCACTGGTTCTTCACATTCTACAGATGTAGATGCCACTGGTTCTTCACGTTCTACAGATGTAGATGCCACTGGTTCTTCACATTCTACAGATGTAGATGCCACTGGTTCTTCACATTCTACAGATGTAGATGCCACTGGTTCTTCACATTCTGCAGATGTAGATGCCACTGGTTCTTCACATTCTACAGATGTAGATGCCACTGGCTCTTCACATTCTACAGATGTAGATGCCACTGGCTCTTCACATTCTACAGATGTAGATGCCACTGGTTCTTCACATTCTACAGATGTAGATGCCACTGGTTCTTCACATTCTACAGATGTAGATGCCACTGGTTCTTCACATTCTACAGATGTAGATGCCACTGGTTCTTCACATTCTACAGATGTAGATGCCACTGGTTCTTCACGTTCTACAGATGTAGATGCCACTGGTTCTTCACATTCTACAGATGTAGATGCCACTGGTTCTTCACATTCTGCAGATGTAGATGCCACTGGCTCTTCACATTCTACAGATGTAGATGCCACTGGTTCTTCACATTCTACAGATGTAGATGCCACTGGTTCTTCACATTCTACAGATGTAGATGCCACTGGTTCTTCACATTCTACAGATGTAGATGCCACTGGTTCTTCACGTTCTACAGATGTAGATGCCACTGGTTCTTCACATTCTACAGATGTAGATGCCACTGGTTCTTCACATTCTACAGATGTAGATGCCACTAGTTCTTCACGTTCTACAGATGTAGATGCCACTGGTTCTTCACATTCTACAGATGTAGATGCCACTGGTTCTTCACATTCTACAGATGTAGATGCCACTGGTTCTTCACATTCTACAGATGTAGATGCCACTGGTTCTTCACGTTCTACAGATGTAGATGCCACTGGTCTTCACATTCTACAGATGTAGATGCCACTGGTTCTTCACATTCTACAGATGTAGATGCCACTGTTTTCACATTCTACAGATGTAGATGCCACTGTTCTTCACATTCTACAGATGTAGATGCCACTGGTTCTTCACGTTCTACAGATGTAGATGCCATGGTTCTTCACATTCTACAGATGTAGATGCCACTTTCTTCACATTCTACAGATGTAGATGCCACTGGTTCTTCACATTCTGCAGATGTAGATGCCACTGGTTCTTCACATTCTGCAGATGTAGATGCCACTGGTTCTCACATTCTGCAGATGTAGATGCCACTGGTTCTTCACATTCTGCAGATGTAGATGCCACTGGTTCTTCACATTCTACAGATGTAGATGCCACTGGTTCTTCACATTCTACAGATGTAGATGCCACTGGTTCTTCACATTCTACAGATGTAGATGCCACTGGTTCTTCACGTTCTACAGATGTAGATGCCACTGGTTCTTCACATTCTACAGATGTAGATGCCACTGGTTCTTCACATTCTACAGATGTAGATGCCACTGGTTCTTCACATTCTGCAGATGTAGATGCCACTGGTTCTTCACATTCTGCAGATGTAGATGCCACTGGTTCTTCACATTCTACAGATGTAGATGCCACTGGTTCTTCACATTCTACAGATGTAGATGCCACTAGTTCTTCACGTTCTACAGATGTAGATGCCACTGGTTCTTCACATTCTACAGATGTAGATGCCACTGGTTCTTCACATTCTACAGATGTAATGCCACTGGTTCTTCACATTCTACAGATGTAGATGCCACTGGTTCTTCACGTTCTACAGATGTAGATGCCACTGGTTCTTCACATTCTACAGATGTAGATGCCACTGGTTCTTCACATTCTACAGATGTAGATGCCACTGGTTCTTCACATTCTACAGATGTAGATGCCACTGGTTCTTCACATTCTACAGATGTAGATGCCACTGGTTCTTCACATTCTACAGATGTAGATGCCACTAGTTCTTCACGTTCTACAGATGTAGATGCCACTGGTTCTTCACATTCTACAGATGTAAATGCCACTGGTTCTTCACATTCTGCAGATGTAGATGCCACTGGTTCTTCACATTCTACAGATGTAGATGCCACTGGTTCTTCACATTCTACAGATGTAGATGCCACTGGTTCTTCACATTCTACAGATGTAGATGCCACTGGTTCTTCACATTCTACAGATGTAGATGCCACTGGTTCTTCACATTCTACAGATGTAGATGCCACTGGTTCTTCACATTCTACAGATGTAGATGCCACTGGTTCTTCACATTCTACAGATGTAGATGCCACTGGTTCTTCACATTCTACAGATGTAGATGCCACTGGTTCTTCACGTTCTACAGATGTAGATGCCACTGGTTCTTCACATTCTGCAGATGTAGATGCCACTGGTTCTCACATTCTACAGATGTAGATGCCACTAGTTCTTCACGTTCTACAGATGTAGATGCCACTGGTTCTTCACATTCTACAGATGTAGATGCCACTGGTTCTTCAATTCTACAGATGTAGATGCCACTGGTTCTTCACATTCTACAGATGTAGATGCCACTGGTTCTTCACGTTCTACAGATGTAGATGCCACTGGTTCTTCACATTCTACAGATGTAGATGCCACTGGTTCTTCACATTCTACAGATGTAGATGCCACTGGTTCTTCACATTCTACAGATGTAGATGCCACTGGTTCTTCACATTCTACAGATGTAGATGCCACTGGTTCTTCACGTTCTACAGATGTAGATGCCACTGGTTCTTCACATTCTACAGATGTAGATGCCACTGGTTCTTCACATTCTACAGATGTAGATGCCACTGGTTCTTCACATTCTGCAGATGTAGATGCCACTGGTTTTTCACATTCTGCAGATGTAGATGCCACTGGTTCTTCACATTCTGCAGATGTAGATGCCACTGGTTCTTCACATTCTGCAGATGTAGATGCCACTGGTTCTTCACATTCTACAGATGTAGATGCCACTGGTTCTTCACATTCTACAGATGTAGATGCCACTGGTTCTTCACATTCTACAGATGTAGATGCCACTGGTTCTTCACGTTCTACAGATGTAGATGCCACTGGTTCTTCACATTCTACAGATGTAGATGCCACTGGTTCTTCACATTCTACAATGTAGATGCCACTGGTTCTTCACATTCTGCAGATGTAGATGCCACTGGTTCTTCACATTCTGCAGATGTAGATGCCACTGGTTCTTCACATTCTGCAGATGTAGATGCCACGGGTTCTTCACATTCTACAGATGTAGATGCCACTGGTTCTTCACATTCTACAGATGTAGATGCCACTGGTTCTTCACTTCTACAGATGTAGATGCCACTGGTTCTTCACATTCTACAGATGTAGATGCCACTGGTTCTTCACGTTCTACAGATGTAGATGCCACTGGTTCTTCACATTCTACAGATGTAGATGCCACTGGTTCTTCACATTCTACAGATGTAGATGCCACTGGTTCTTCACATTCTGCAGATGTAGATGCCACTGGTTCTTCACATTCTGCAGATGTAGATGCCACTGGTTCTTCACATTCTGCAGATGTAGATGCCACTGGTTCTTCACATTCTGCAGATGTAGATGCCACTGGTTCTTCACATTCTACAGATGTAGATGCCACTGGTTCTTCACATTCTACAGATGTAGATGCCACTGGTTCTTCACATTCTACAGATGTAGATGCCACTGGTTCTTCACATTCTACAGATGTAGATGCCACTGGTTCTTCACATTCTACAGATGTAGATGCCACTGGTTCTTCACGTTCTACAGATGTAGATGCCACTGGTTCTTCACATTCTACAGATGTAGATGCCACTGGTTCTTCACATTCTACAGATGTAGATGCCACTAGTTCTTCACGTTCTACAGATGTAGATGCCACTGGTTCTTCACATTCTACAGATGTAGATGCCACTGGTTCTTCACATTCTACAGATGTAGATGCCACTGGTTCTTCACATTCTACAGATGTAGATGCCACTGGTTCTTCACGTTCTACAGATGTAGATGCCACTAGTTCTTCACATTCTACAGATGTAGATGCCACTGGTTCTTCACATTCTACAGATGTAGATGCCACTGGTTCTTCACATTCTACAGATGTAGATGCCACTGGTTCTTCACATTCTACAGATGTAGATGCCACTGGTTCTTCACGTTCTACAGATGTAGATGCCACTGGTTCTTCACATTCTACAGATGTAGATGCCACTGGTTCTTCACATTCTACAGATGTAGATGCACTGGTTCTTCACATTCTGCAGATGTAGATGCCACTGGTTCTTCACATTCTGCAGATGTAGATGCCACTGGTTCTTCACATTCTGCAGATGTAGATGCCACTGTTCTTCACATTCTGCAGATGTAGATGCCACTGGTTCTTCACTTCTACAGATGTAGATGCCACTGGTTCTTCACATTCTACAGATGTAGATGCCACTGGTTCTTCACATTCTACAGATGTAGATGCCACTGGTTCTTCACGTTCTACAGATGTAGATGCCACTGGTTCTTCACATTCTACAGATGTAGATGCCACTGGTTCTCACATTCTACAGATGTAGATGCCACTGGTTCTTCACATTCTGCAGATGTAGATGCCACTGGTTCTTCACATTCTGCAGATGTAGATGCCACTGGTTCTTCACATTCTTCAGATGTAGATGCCACTGGTTCTTCACATTCTACAGATGTAGATGCCACTAGTTCTTCACGTTCTACAGATGTAGATGCCACTGGTTCTTCACATTCTACAGATGTAGATGCCACTGGTTCTTCACATTCTACAGATGTAGATGCCACTGGTTCTTCACATTCTACAGATGTAGATGCCACTGGTTCTTCACGTTCTACAGATGTAGATGCCACTGGTTCTTCACATTCTACAGATGTAGATGCCACTGGTTCTTCACATTCTACAGATGTAGATGCCACTGGTTCTTCACATTCTACAGATGTAGATGCCACTGGTTCTTCACATTCTACAGATGTAGATGCACTGGTTCTTCACATTCTACAGATGTAGATGCCACTAGTTCTTCACGTTCTACAGATGTAGATGCCACTGGTTCTTCACATTCTACAGATGTAGATGCCACTGGTTCTTCACATTCTGCAGATGTAGATGCCACTGGTTCTTCACATTCTACAGATGTAGATGCCACTGGTTCTTCACATTCTACAGATGTAGATGCCACTGGTTCTTCACATTCTACAGATGTAGATCCACTGGTTCTTCACATTCTACAGATGTAGATGCCACTGGTTCTTCACATTCTACAGATGTAGATGCCACTGGTTCTTCACATTCTACAGATGTAGATGCCACTGGTTCTTCACATTCTACAGATGTAGATGCCACTGGTTCTTCACATTCTCAGATGTAATGCCACTGGTTCTTCACGTTCTACAGATGTAGATGCCACTGGTTCTTCACATTCTGCAGATGTAGATGCCACTGGTTCTTCACATTCTACAGATGTAGATGCCACTAGTTCTTCACGTTCTACAGATGTAGATGCCACTGGTTCTTCACATTCTACAGATGTAAATGCCACTGGTTCTTCACATTCTACAGATGTAGATGCCACTGGTTCTTCACATTCTACAGATGTAGATGCCACTGGTTCTTCACGTTCTACAGATGTAGATGCCACTGGTTCTTCACATTCTACAGATGTAGATGCCACTGGTTCTTCACATTCTACAGATGTAGATGCACTGGTTCTTCACATTCTACAGATGTAGATGCCACTGGTTCTTCACATTCTACAGATTAGATGCCACTGGTTCTTCACGTTCTACAGATGTAGATGCCACTGGTTCTTCACATTCTACAGATGTAGATGCCACTGGTTCTTCACATTCTACAGATGTAGATGCCACTGGTTCTTCACATTCTGCAGATGTAGATGCCACTGGTTCTTCACATTCTGCAGATGTAGATGCCACTGGTTCTTCACATTCTGCAGATGTAGATGCACTGGTTCTTCACATTCTGCAGATGTAGATGCCACTGGTTCTTCACATTCTACAGATGTAGATGCCACTGGTTCTTCACATTCTACAGATGTAGATGCCACTGGTTCTTCACATTCTACAGATGTAGATGCCACTGTTCTTCACGTTCTACAGATGTAGATGCCACTGGTTCTTCACATTCTACAGATGTAGATGCCACTGGTTCTTCACATTCTACAGATGTAGATGCCACTGGTTCTTCACATTCTGCAGATGTAGATGCCACTGGTTCTTCACATTCTGCAGATGTAGATGCCACTGGTTCTTCACATTCTGCAGATGTAGATGCCACTGGTTCTTCACATTCTGCAGATGTAGATGCCACTGGTTCTTCACATTCTACAGATGTAGATGCCACTGGTTCTTCACATTCTACAGATGTAGATGCCACTGGTTCTTCACATTCTACAGATGTAGATGCCACTGGCTCTTCACATTCTACAGATGTAGATGCCACTGGTTCTTCACATTCTACAGATGTAGATGCCACTGGTTCTTCACATTCACAGATGTAGATGCCACTGGTTCTTCACATTCACAGATGTAGATGCCACTGGTTCTTCACATCACGATGTTGACGGTTCTTCACATCACGAGTTGACGGTTCTTCACATCCGAGAGATGCNACTGNTTCTTCACATCACGAGTAGATGCCACTGGCCTTCATGAGATGTAGATACTGGCTGCCCTTCACGTTCTGATGTAGATGCCACTGGCTCTTCATGTCCTGCAGATGTAGAGCCGCTGGTTCTTCACATCACGAGTAGATGCCACTGTTCTTCACATTNTGCAGATGTAGATGCCACTTGACGGTTCTTCACATTCTGAGATGTAGATGCCACTGGTTTTTCGGTGCTGCAGATGTAGATGACGGTTCTTCACATCACGAGTTGANGGTCTTCACATTCTACNGATGTGATGCCACTGGTTCTTCACGTTCTGCAGATGTAGATACCAGGTTCTTCACATCCGAGTTGACGGTTCTTCACATCACAGATGTAGATGCCACTGGTTCTTCACGTTCTGCAGATGTAGATACCACGGTTCTTCACATTGCACAGATGTAGATGCCACTGGTTCTTCACGTTCTGCAGATGTAGATGACGGTTCTTCACATCACGANGTAGATGCCACTGGTCTTCACATTCTACGGTGATGCCACGGTTTTCACATCACGATCGTTGACGGTTCTTCACATCACGANGTTGACGGTTCTTCACGTTGCGCGAGACGGTTCTTCACATTCACATGAGTTGCCCACGGTTTTCACATNCTACAGATGTAGATGCTGGTCTTCACATTTGCAGATGTTGCCACTGGCGGGTTGGAGGTCATTCACAGGAAGCGCACACGCTGCTGGCTGCCTTCTGCTGCCCATCACGAGTTGACGGTGCTGCCCATCACGAGTTGACGGTGCTGCCCATCACGATTTGACGGTGCTGCCCATCACGAGTTGACGGTGCTGCCATCACGAGTTGACGATGCTGCCCATCACGAGTTGACGGTGCTGCCCATCACGAGTTGACGGTGCTGCCCATCACGATTGACGATGCTGCCCATCACGAGTTGACGGTTGTGCCCATCACGAGTTGACGGTGCTGCCCATCACGATTGACGGTGCTGCCCATCACGAGTTGACGGTGCTGCCCATCACGAGTTGACGATGCTGCCCATCGCGAGTTGACGGTGCTGCCCATCGCGAGTTGACGGTGCTGCCCATCACGAGTTGATGGTGCTGCCATCACGAGTTGACGGTGCTGCCCATCGCGAGTTGATGGTGCTGCCCATCACGAGTTGACGGTGCTGCCCATCGCGAGTTGACGGTGCTCCCATCGCGAGTTGACGGTGCTGCCATCACGAGTTGACGGTGCTGCTCATCACGAGTTGACGGTGCTGCCCATCGCGAGTTGACGTGCTGCCCATCGCGAGTTGACGATGCTGCCCATCGCGAGTTGACGGTGCTCCCATCACGAGTTGACGGTGCTGCCATCACGAGTTGACGTGCTGCCCATCGCGAGTTGACGATGCTGCCATCGCGAGTTGACGGTGCTGCCCATCACGAGTTGACGGTGCTGCTCATCGCGAGTGACGGTGCTGCCCATCACGAGTTGACGGTGCTGCCCATCGCGAGTGACGGTGCTGCTCATCACGAGTTGACGGTGCTGCCCATCGCGAGTTGACGGTGCTGCCATCACGAGTTGACGGTGCTGCCCATCGCGAGTTGACGGTGCTGCCCACCACGAGTTGACGTTGCTGCCCATCACGAGTGACGGTCGAGTTGACGGTGCTGCTCATCACGAGTTGACGGTGCTGCCCATCGCGAGTTGACGGTGCTGCCATCACGAGTTGACGGTGCTGCCCATCACGAGTTGACGGTGCTGCCCATCGCGAGTTGACGGTGCTGCCCATCACGAGTTGACGGTGCTGCCCATCGCGAGTTGACGGTGCTGCCCATCACGAGTTGACGGTGCTGCCCATCGCGAGTTGACGGTGCTGCCCATCACGAGTTGACGGTGCTGCCCATCGCGAGTTGACGGTGCTGCCCATCGCGAGTTGACGGTGCTGCTCATCACGAGTTGACGGTGCTGCTCATCACGAGTTGACGGTGCTGCCCATCGCGAGTTGACGGTGCTGCCCATCGCGAGTTGACGGTGCTGCCCATCGCGAGTTGACGGTGCTGCTCATCACGAGTTGACGGTGCTGCTCATCACGAGTTGACGGTGCTGCCCATCGCGAGTTGACGGTGCTGCCCATCGCGAGTTGACGGTGCTGCTCATCACGAGTTGACGGTGCTGCTCATCGCGAGTTGACGGTGCTGCCCATCACGAGTTGACGGTGCTGCCCATCGCGAGTTGACGGTGCTGCCCATCGCGAGTTGACGGTGCTGCTCATCACGAGTTGACGGTGCTGCCCTCCACGAGTTGATGGTGCTGCTCATCACGAGTTGACGGTGCTGCCCATCGCGAGTTGACGGTGCTGCCCAACGCGAGTTGACGGTGCTGCCCATCACGAGTTGACGGTGCTGCCCATCGCGAGTTGACGGTGCTGCCCATCGCGAGTTGACATTGCTTGCAATGTCCGTGGTGAAAACCGTCCCCAGGTAGCACCGAAGTGCGTTGGCCCAGGTGAGGCGCGTTCTGTTAGGGCAGGTGAGCTGTGATTTCCAGTGACTGGTGTGTTCACGTGAGCTGTGAGTCCACGTGACCTGTGTGTTCACGTGAGCTGCGAGTTAAAAGTAAATGTTGAGGGTGCGTCTTATAATCCGGTAGGTGCGTGTACGTGACCAGATTTGTGTCGCTTCATTGACACCGGGCACAAGTCAGGGGCGCTTCTGACTTCCCGGAGCGTCTGAGAATGTGGACATTGCGGCAGTAGAAGTAATGCAGTTTGGAACCACCAAGAGATGAGAACCAACCACCTCGTGAAGTCCCCACGAGACGCGGGTCAATGCACAAGCGGTGCCCTGGGTCGAGTCGTACAGATGAAACCGACACGTCAATCACACGAGCCAACAAAAATACCGACATTGCACGGGTAAGTTCAGGTACGCTTCATCCCAGGTCACCTTCGAGCCAGGTGAGCTGCTAGCCGGGTAAGCGGTGACATGGCGTGGTGGCGTGGCTCAATCGGCCGCTCGTTGGAACGGTTCGAATTCGACAGGCCGTCCCAGATTATACAGGGTGTTTTAAAATGATCGACTCGATTTAAAATCGCTATATCTCTGCAACCATGAACCCATGAATTAAACCAGGGGTCCTCAAACTACGGCCCGCGGGCCACATGCGGCCCGCCGAGGACATTTATCCGGCCCATGGTCACTAATTGGGCTGTGTTGGTGGGCACTCATTGGGCTGCGGTGGCGAGCACTGATTGAGCTGCGGCGGTGGGCACTCATTATGCCCACCGCACTGCAATCTGTGAACAAAACTGCAGGTGTAATTAACTTTTTAATGGCACCCGCACCAGTGTGAGCCTGGGGTAAAAGCGGAGTTCCCCCAATCAGACTGCATTGATGGGCAGTGCAGTCTGTATGTCTCTGTGTGGGCAAAGTTATTGCTGGTATATTGTTTTTGTAGCGCTGTATATATATAGGTATTTTACTAATAGCAATTTTGACTCCCTAGGAAACAATGATGTCAAGAAAGAGAAAAATTGACTCGGAGTGTAGGATATTCAAAGAACAGTGGACTTATGATTACTTTTTCATGCAGTACAAGGAAAGAGCTGTGTGTCTGATATGCCAGAATATAGTGTCTGTGTTCAAAGAATACAATTTACGTCGACACTATGAAACTCAACATAAAGATAAATATGATTGTTTGGTCGGAAAGTGAGAAAAGATAAAATATTCAAACTGAAAAATACATTAACAACTCAGAAAAATACTTTTGTGAAGCAGAAGCAGCTAAATATTTCATCACTGCGAGCAAGTTTTCAAGTTGCCAAGCTAATAGCGTGCACTGGCAGACCATTCGTGGAGGAGAATTTGTTAAAGAATGCCTTCTTTCTGTTGCCAAAGAGATGTGTCCAGAGAAGGCCGATTTTTAGTACAGTGAGTCTTTCAGGACCGACAATTACACGGAGGATTGAAGAAATGGAAGACAATTTGCATCAGCATTTGCAAAACTCCACAAATTTTTTTCCTATTTTTCCTTGGCACTCGACGAAAGCAATGATGTTCGTGATTCTGCACAACTTCTCATTTTTATTCGTGGGACGAATGACTATTTCGAAGTCACAGAAGAGTTTTCTGCACTACAAAGCATCAAAGGAACAACTACAGGAGAGGATATCTATGAAAAGGTTTGCCAAACTGTGCATGGTTTGGAGCTGAACTGGGCTCAACTAGCCAGTGTGACAACTGATGGTGCTCCTAGCATGGTGGGGTCTAAGAAAGGAGTAATTGCTCGCATTAACCAAGAGATGGACAAACATAACCATTCTCATCCAATAGCCATACACTGCCTCATCCACCAACAAGCGCTGTGTAGTAAATCACTGAAGTGGGACTCTGTTATGAAAATTGTGGTATCCTGTGTTAACTTCATTAGAGCTCATGCACTAAACCACAGACAATTTCAGGAATTTCTGTCTGAGCTAAATGTTGACTATGAAGATGTTTTGTACTACACAGAAGTCCGTTGGCTGAGTCGAGGGAGAGTTTTGAAACGTTTCTATGACTTACTTCCACAGATTACAGCTTTTCTGCTTTCAAAAACAAAGAAGTACCAGAGCTCAATGATGCAGAATGGAAATGGCACCTTGCCTTTCTGACAGATGTAACAGAGCTACTCAACAGTTTCAATTTCAAGGAAAGGGGAAGCTCATCTGTGATATGCAATCACATGTCAAAGCATTTGAAGTAAAATTAGGCCTTCTCATCAAACAAGTGAAGGAGGAAAACTTCTGCCATCTCCCCACAACTCAAAATCTGTTAGCGGAAAAACCATTGGTTGCATTCCCAAACAAAACATGTGTGGATTCACTGGAAAAATTGCAAAAGGAGTTCCAATTTAGATTTAAAGAGCTTCATCTCCATGAACAGGACATACAGCTTTTCCGTAACCCATTTTCTATTGACATTGAAAATGTGGATACAATTTACCAAATGGAACTGGCTGAACTGCAGAATTGTGACTCTCTGAAAGACGCATTCAAGTTAAGCAGCCTTCATAATTTCTATGCATCTCTCCCCTCTGAGACATATCCTCATCTCAGGAACCATGCACTCAAAATGGCAACCATCTTTGGCAGCACTGATGTCTGTGAACAGACTTTTTCCAGAATGAAACATTTGAAATCTCCAACCAGATCTAGACTAACGGATGCACACTTGCATCACTTGTTACGACTAGCAGTGACAAATATGGAACCGGACATTGACCATCTCATTAGCCAAAAGCAGGCCCATATTTCCCATTGAAATACTGGCAAGTTTGTTGATTTAACTTTACTTGTTCTTCATTTTACATATTGTATTTGTTCTCGTTTTTTCTTCACTTCAAAATAAGATATATGCAGTGTGCATAGGAATTTGTTCATAGTTTTTTAACTATAGTCCGGCCCTCCAATGGTCTGAGGGACAGTGAACTGGCCCCCTGTTTAAAAAGTTTGAGGACCCCTGAATTAAACGCTTAGCACTTGAAAGGGCGGGCATAGAGAGGGCGGGGCAGAGAGGGCGGGGCATAGAGTTTCAAATGATTACCGCGAGATGCCTCTCCCGCGCACAAACAGCCCCGAGCCTCAGTCATTCGCAAGACCCAGTGCCTCAACGTTGGAGAGGTCGCACGGGACCCCAAGACTTGGCGCTACACTCTTGGCCCCCAAGATCCCCAGACATCATCACACCCTGCGACTTTTTCTTGTGGGGAGACGTCAAAGACCGTGTTGTTGTGCCACCATTAGCAACTAATCTGGATGACCTCAAAAACAGAATCACGGCAGCGGTGACTTCAGTGGAAGAAGACACTTTGAGAGGCGTTTGGGACGAATTCAACGATCGTCTCGATGTTGTCCCTACAGCAGGTGGAGGGCACATAGAGCATTTATAAAATGGTTAGTAAAACTTGATAGCTCATTAAACCGTTTTTGTGTAATTGTAACGTGTTGCCATCGTGAAATATACTGCTTTGACATTGGGTCTATCGTTTTGAAACAACCTCTACTGTTCGTGTTGTAATTACAGTATACCAATAAACATCCACCTGCTTCGCGGTGTATGTAAGTATGTAGGTTGAACTTCGTTCGCACCGTACGTAGCCAATCGATTATCATAAGCAGCAGACTACATTGATGACCTTTAAGTAATGAATGGTGTATAACAGTACCATGATAGACAAACATCGCAAACGGTAGACAACATGTTGCAACGCTTACCTCGCCCAATATCCTGGACGTGAGATCACACGTTGCAATAATGCACGCTATACATATCAAGTTGAAGCACTGGACCATGTGAAATTAAGTCGAGGGCCGTGTGGAATGAAGTGGCCGGCCATGCGGATGTTACTGTAGAGGTGTTGGACACTCTATTGGGTAACCTGCGGGTCCACTGTGTATCAGAGGGGCAATGCAGAGTTACCGCTCTGGGACCAACGGCCGGGGTCAGGGAGAGGTGAGAGCGGATCGTAAACACAGGTTCCCGCCAGACCAACGGCCAGGGGTCAGATGAGGTAAAAGAGGATCGAAACGACGGATTGTAAAGAACCAATCAGAGGGTCCCACGAGGGAGCGTGTGATTGGATAAGGACCGTCACACACGGGTATAAAAGGGCGAGCGCGGGAGCCCGGGCTGAAGAAGCTAGGACCCTGGACCAAGCCTTCCGGCTCTTGTAAGAGCTCAGGCTCAGTGTTCCAGCGGTCAAGAGTAGAACAGGGTCCTGGCAGGCAGGACCCTGGCTCCCCAGCCTTCCAGCTCTTCTAAGAGCTGAGGCTCTGCGCGACCAGTGGTCAGGGGACCCACCGAGCCAGCGGTGGGTGAAGCTAGCCTCCCCTAGGTCCCAGCCGGAGGACGCTAGGTAGCGGGTAGACTGGGAATAGTCCCCGCCAGTTAGGAGGCTGTACCTCCCTAGGCAAGCAGCCACACCCGTGTGTAGGTCCTTAGGCTATGGGTGAGGGAACCGTATATCCCTCCGTGTGTGTAGGGACTGTGTCGAACGAAAGACAATAAACCAGTGTGTGCCTTAAAGGAGTTTATTCATCTGTTATTTACAGCACTACATTACTATAGATCCAGCAGCATCATTCGAACGAGAGTGGGCCATCGTGTGCCGGCGTCACGGTCCAACTTTTTCCAAACGACACCGCAAGTTACTTAATTGCGTGACGTTTTCATCAGTAAGCAAGCGGATATAATGAGGAAAAGCTGTTATTCCAGGTGTGCGTACCTGTCAACCCTTTATCAGTGCCCTACCTTATTCAGACCAATTCAGAACTTATTGGTCACCCCGTGCCCTTATAAATCTCAACGTCCACCCTACAGAGTCCCATCACACGGAATAAACACAAACAAATAGACAACATTTAGTTTTGCCCGTATTGAAAAGGCTGTACGCCGTATGGACCTGAAAACTAAAATTCTCTTTACACGAATACGGGGTAAGCCCATGGGTTGACAGGTGCGGGTGTGTGGACGGGGGTGGTGGCTACGGGCGTTGCTTCCTGTAATTTATCACTGTGGAGGCGGGACGTGGATTGCACAAAGGTTGTGAAACTCCCTTCCCGAGGGCTTCGAGGTGTCATACAGTGGCTCGCCAGGAGACGGCAGTACGGGGATAGAGTGTTTCCAGGTGTGAGTGTGTGCTCTCTATGAACCCAGGTGTGTGTTCTATGAGACCAGGTGTGTGTGTGCTCTATAAGACCAGGTGTGTGTGTGTGCAATATGAGACCAGTTGTGTTAGTGTGTGTTCTATGAACCCAGGTGTGTGTGTGTGCTCTATGAACCCACACTGTAAAAAATGTGACACATTGTTACTTAAAAAAATTATGGCAACAAAGTGACACGTAATATAATTGAGTAGATTTTAAGCACTACAACTTTGAATAAAAGTGTTGAATAAATTAACTAAAAATAATAATAAAAATAAGTACATGGTAATAAAAGCAACAGTTAAAATGTGTTGGATTTAGTATTAGGATTCCAAATGATGAGTTATATAGCCTAAAAAAATTGTGTAAATCCAAATAGATTTTACAAGGAAAATGATTTATATTTACTTAATATCTGAGCAATGGTAATTTAGATTTACTAAATATCTGGTGGAATCTGATTAATATTTATTAATGATCTGGGTGAAATTGATTTACATTTACTAATTGTCTGGGTGAAATTGATATAAGCTTACTAAATATCTGGATCAAAATGATTTGGATTTACTAAATAAAATACTTATATTGAATGTCTGTTGCCATAACTTTTCTATTTCTAATCCACCCAATATCATGCCTTCGTGGTGCCACAATTCACTTACGTTAAGTCAACCGATCACCATGAAAAAGATAAGAACCATGAAAAGGAACAGCAGGTTAACATTTATTCGTGCAATTTTGTCTCAACATGTTTATCCAACATATTACAAGTACAAAACAAAGACAGAAATCATGTATGTGTACAATAGGGATACAATACTGGAGGTATTTATAATTTGTGGGCATTACAGACACAGATTACTTTTTTGGATGTGATTCAAGGTTTAGTCTTTTTAGCACATTTAAATTACGACAATGTTTTAAAAAAATCTGTAAAAAAACTTTCATATTATTTCTTTTTTATATGCGCAAATTGAAATCCTAAGGGCCAATATGTTTTCAAACAGCTAAAAGAGATTAAAACATCACGTGAATTGACTTGCATTCCCTGTACTTATACTAGTAGCCATAATCCACAATCCGGGCGGACCTATCTTTTTTAACATGCATAATTACAGTACAAGCATGGCTTTCTAACAAGTAAACTAGCACCGTCTACAGATGTTCTATGCATCTTACATCTATTCCTTTAGAACAAACACTTGCAATGGCCTAGGTCAGCGTCACATCAGAAGAAAGCACAATGTTAGAACACCCAAGAAACATTAAACAAAAATAAAGATAGCTTTCAATAACAAATCAGTGCATTCTCTGATAGCCTATCAGATGTATAGGCCTATAACGCAGAACTTTGACAGTCAGACTCAGTTATTAACTCGTTAAGCTCAGTCAAACTGAAGTACTTCTTCTTGGTGAAAATCTGAAAACACATTACTAGTTCCCTTGGGACTATGCCTTCCAAAAGGTCATGTAGTACATCTGGTGGGTACCCAGACTCAAAATGAAAGTGATTTAATTTATCAGTCAATGGACACGACCGCTTTACGCCAAAGCAATGAGTAACATTTGGATTTTCTCTCAGTTTGCACATGCAAACTGTGTTCCTTCTTTGTCCGAGGTGGAAACACTCTGGTCCGCACTTCGTGTGTCTGGTACTCTGAAGAATGTCCAAGACAAAATCTACAGATGTACGGCCCCGTGAAACATTCAACTAGTCCACTGATAGAATGTGCATCGAGATTGTCAGCTACAACACAATGTACTGTCCCTTTAATGTTTTTCCAACACTGGAAATGAAAATCCCTTCCTGTTCTAGAATGACAAGATCCTTCAAGAGTGGTTCCAAAACTGCTCTGTATTCAAACTGTTTGACATCAACAGCTTTGCAAAGTAAAGCTAGGTGTATTGACGTTAATGCAGATTGCAACTTTGTTGGAACATTTGCCAAAACCAATAAACAGCTGTTATTTTGTGTTTTTTTTTCTCGAAGTTCCTAGTGGGTTACACACTTCAAAGTCGTCAATGTAAAGGATTATAGACAGTCTTGTTTATTCCCCAGCATAAAATACATTTTGCTTGAAGGATTTTCCATCAAAAATTGACTTAATATATCCAGTACTATTTGATTTTCTGGATAAAATTATTTCTGCAATGTCTTCATTCTTCAAGACTTCCTGCAAAGTCTGGAGAATAGGCACATATTGAAAGGTCTTGTTCTTTTCAGTATCAATAATATATTCAATGCTATCAACACACTGGAAATGCACCTTAAAATACTTTCTTCTCTTAAAAGCCGAACCAAGTGGACCACCTGCTCCAAGTGCTGTACTAATGGGATGGAAGTTGCACAACTGCTGACAATTCAGTTACGATGGCCTGGTCAACAATGCATTTATTCACCTTCAATGTTGAATCTAGTATGTTCCTAACAACTGCAACTGATACTGAAGATGAAATGAACTGAAGGTCTTCAACCAAGGCATCAATGCACTTCACTGAGGCATTATAGATGGTTTCTAGCTTCAGCAGAAGTAAGCCAATTCTTTGAAGAACTAAGTATGATGCACTTTCCTGATCACAATCTAAACTAGTGCCCTCACCATCATTGGCCTCTGGTAAATCAGAATGGTCAACAGTCTGATTATGGCGACTCTCATACACATCTTTCTTAAAATCACTCAAAGAATAGGATTTGTGTCTTTTGCTTTTGTGTTTTAGAAATGTATTGTATATATTTGTCTGAAAGCTGCATCCTTCAAATACACAAAAGACAGTTTCGTGGTTCTTCAGATGATTTCCAATATGCTGAAAGTAGTCCTTCTCTATAGAACAACAAGCATTGCAAACTAAACACTTAAAAGCAGAGATGTTTCCTGACCGTAGACTTTCTTCATCTGAATGGTATCTGGACAAATGTGTGCGAAGGGCACTCTGCGTTTTAAATGTGCAAGGGCAACTGTCATATAGGCATGGCTGGGATTGGCCACGACCAAATATTGCGTGTTGTCTGTAATGCTTTAGTAGATTTCCTTTTGTGGCAGACAAAGACTTGCAGATCTTACACTTCCATTCCATAAGCAAAAACTTGAGGCAGAAAAAGGTCCATGTATCAGATGCAAGGCCACCAGGTCTCTAATCACATGAGGACAATAGAATCGCATTTACAAGATAATTCTTTATTATTTTTAATATTCAAATCTTCATGCTCAAATTTAGCACATCAACTTCTTGTCACTCACATCATCTAGCTAGCCAGCAACTACACAACAAGCTAGCCACAACGTAAGGGTGACGCTAACTGACTGGTGGCAAGCTAGCTAACGTTAGCATACTGTACGTACATCAACACCAAGATATAATATACTGGAGGTGTAACGGCAGGTACAGGACTTTTGGTTCGGTACACGCTGTGATCCGAATGAATATGGTCTAGTTTTAATCACGCACGTTACTTTTTCGTGTGCGGAACAAAAATTATAGTCTCGTGCTTTTAGTCGAATCAGACTGACTTTCAAAGGCCTAACGTTGTGCTAGTTAATTCTGATATACGTTACAGCCAGTTAAATTGGCATGCTGGTAACATGCAGTAACATAAAACAATGTTCAACTGCTACCACACCTTTGTTAAAAAATTGTTCGCTAAAATAATAAAACATGTCTTACCTTTGGAGAACGGCGGTCCCTGAAACGTGTCTGTTGAAGAAGATGGTTGACATGCACGTGGCGCGAAAAAATGCCTCGAGTTTAGGCGGGAGTGTAACGTTATTAAATTCAAAAACCTCCCGGTTAGTAAAATTAATCAATTTTTGGCATTTTTGACTTTCCTGATAAAATACAATTAAATTCTACTCAGTTATTGATGGCTGATTTTATTTGAACAAAACTGAGTAAAATACAATTAATAACTAATAGAAAGGTGTTGAATTCAGCTCAATGTGATTCTAAACTACACATAGTCATTATGTTTATGTATAGGCTACTCCTATATATTTACTAAACATTAATTAACCCCAGTCTCGGTTTTTACAGTGCAGGTGTATGAGTGCTCTATAAGCCCAGGTGTGTGTGTTCTCTATAATACCAGGTGTGTGTGAGTGCTCTATCAACCCAGGTGAGTGTGTGTTCTATGAGCCCAGGTGTGTGGGTCTCTATAAGACCAGGTGTGTGAGTGCTCTATAAGCCCAGGTGTGTGTGTTCTATAATACCAGGTGTGTGGGTGCTCTATCAACCCAGGTGAGTGTGTGTTCTATGAGCCCAGGTGTGTGGGTCATCTATAAGACCAGGTGTGTGAGTGCTCTATAAGCCCAGGTGTGTGTGTCCTCTATAATACCAGGTGTGTGTGAGTGCTCTATCAACCCAGGTGAGTGTGTGTTCTATGAGCCCAGGTGTGTGGGTCATCTATAAGACCAGGTGTGTGAGTGCTCTATAAGACCCAGGTGTGTGTGTGCTCTATGAACCCAGGTGTGTGGGTCATCTATAAGACCAGGTGTGTGTGTGCTCTATGAACCCAGGTGTGAGTGTCCTCTATAAGACCAGGTGTGTGAGTGTGTGTGTTCTATGAACCCAGGTGTGAGTGTTCTATGAGCCCAGGTGTGTGTTTGTGCTCTATGAGTGTAAACTTCTTGCGTAAGCGAGTTCCGCCGGTGCGGAGGGGGCGCAGAGACGTGCCCCGCGGGACGGGGTCCGGGGCCCGGGGTACGGGGGGAGGGGCTCACGGGGCGTGAAGGGCCCGGCTCAGACAGAGTGCAGTCCGCTCAGCCCGGCGCGCCGACGACATGGGTGGTGAGTGGTGCGGTACGAGTCTTCAGCGGTCACCATCATCATCAACACCATGGACATCACACCAGTATTATTATTATATCTCACATCTATCATCATCCACCATTCACATTGCGGCTACCACTGTCTTCATTAACATCACCACCGTCATCATGGTGATCGTGATCAGTCATTATTATCATCACTCATTGTCACCCCTTGTATTCCCCATCCTCATCATCAACACTGCAATCACCATCACCACCCCTATCATCGGCCTCCATCCTCATCAAGACTACGATCACCACCACCACCACCCTATCATCGTCCTTCACCCTCATCGTCAACACCACAATCACCATCACGTGTGACGTCATCGTGCGGTGTCTGGCTGAGAGAGTGGGCCCCGTGTCCTTCGTGCTACCGCGACCACGTCGACGCTTTACACGCGAGCACCGCGCTCATCAGGAGGCACAGGGAACCCAACAGAGAGGCTGTTCGGAACAAAGTTGTCTCTTGGGAACGGCTGGTGCTGTTCGGAACAAAGTTGTCTCTTGGGAACGGCTGGTGCTGTTCGGAACAAAGTTGTCTCTTGGGAACGGCTGGTGCTGTTCGGAACAAAGTTGTCTCTTGGGAACGGCTGGTGCTGTTCGGAACAAAGTTGTCTCTTGGGAACGGCTGGTGCTGTTCGGAACAAAGTTGTCTCTTGGGAACGGCTGGTGCTGTTCGGAACAAAGTTGTCTCTTCGAACGGCTGGTGCTGTTCGGATCAACGTTGTTTCTTCCGAACGGCTGGTGCTGTTCGGAACAAAGTTGTCTCTTGGGAACGGCTGGTGCTGTTCGGAACAAAGTTGTCTCTTCCGAACGGCTGGTGCTGTTCGGAACAACGTTGTCTCTTGGGAACGGCTGGTGCTGTTCGGAACAAAGTTGTTTCTTCCGAACGGCTGGTGCTGTTCGGAACAACTTTGTCTTCCGAACGGCTGGTGCTGTTCGGAATAAAGTTGTCTCTTCCGAACAGCTGGTGCTGTTCGGAACAAAGTTGTCTTCCGAACGGCTGGTGCTGTTCGGAACAACTTTGTCTTCCGAACGGCTGGTGCTGTTCGGAACAACGTTGTCTCTTCCGAACGGCGGGTGCTGTTCGGAACAACCGTCTCTCTTCGCAACAGTAGCGGGCGGGTGCTGTTCATGCTTGGTGCGGTGGCAGAGCGGTGGAGGTTGTGCGCATCTCTCTCTCAACAGCGCGCGCTCTGATGTTCATAACACTCACGTTCACGCCAGGCTGCGGCTGCGCGCCGTACCGCGTTGAGCGTTGTGTGTACACGCCGCGCGTGTGCGCTCTCCTCGTGTACACGCCGCGTGAACACGCAAGGTGGTGCCAATTTTACGCACGCGTTCTCTCTTCCGAAGTGTCTCTCTCCCCATGCGTCTCTCCCCCCTAACGTCTCTCCGTCTTTAACTCCATTTCACCCTCTTCGTCTCACTTCGCTTCTCGTGGTGTGTCTATCTCCTGCCGTGTCTCTATCTCCATCCCCCTGCGTGTATGTCTATGCGTCTCCGCGTCTCTGTGTCCGCGTGTCTCCGTGCCTCTGGCTGTCTTTCTGTCACTTAGCACTGAGCATTCTTTGTCCTCCGCCCAGCGTGTGTACTCTGTGTGCGCCGAGTACACGGCACTCGGCGCCGTGTTTGTAGAGGGAACGTGCCCGGACAGGCCACATCTGCCCTCGCGCGACCAACGGCCCTCCCCCTGCGTACGAGCGGGGGACCGCGGACCCGGGGTCCAACACGGGGGCCGGGGAGCAGGGGTCCCTGCGCCTCGGGGTTTAGTGACCCCGAGACGAGTCACTTCGATATTGCTGCGTGAGGATGCTTCCCCGAAACGTCTAGTTGCGTGTGCAAGGTCTGCGTGGTCGCTCATGGGAGAGCGGACCAAGGCTCTGGCGTCAATGCAGACCCTTAGGATCGGAGATTTCGGGTCTGGGATGTCAAATTGTGTACAACCTAGAATCTAGGACATTTCAACAGGGGGTTGGATCTAAGAACTTAAATATAGAATCCGATATCGATCTTCTGAGATCTGGGATGCGAGATTTGACTACAGGACCTGCAATTCTTAAAGCTGGGATCTGATATCTGGAATCATGTTCATGAATTTGGGAAACAGATAACATCGGCTGGATTCTAGCGAGGGTAGACTCTGGATCTGTGAACTGGGACCTGCCACTAAGGCCCTGGGGCTCAGCGCTGTGTCGAGCCCAAGGGATTGTCTGGGGGGGGGGGAGGAGTGGGTGGGGTGCGGCGTGGGCGAGGGCCAGCTGACTCAGTGCACTCCACGGTTTAAGAGGCGCTAGGGTTGTTGTTATTGGCGTGAATTGGAGGTGTTAGAGGTTATTTAGAGAGTGCAGGAGACCCGCGTTTATGGTCATTGAGGCATAGTTGTGATTCCTGTGTGCGCTGCGTACGTCTGTCTCGGTCGTGTGTAAAATGTACGCGTGTATGTATCTATGTTGATATGTGTATCTGTTGTGTGTATTTATGTTATATGTGTATCTGTGAGGGCAAATTAGTTAAAAACACAGCAAGTTGGCACGTGGCCTCGAAGTGCACATAGCATGGCACAAGCGCCGTGGTGACGTCATCGCCACTGAGTGGCTAATGGCGGTTGTTATAATTCCACATGTACATGAATCAATCGAGCGGCAATGTCTTTTTATCAGCTGCGTAACTCTGTGTGGAAGCTACCTGACATGTATGTATGTACGTTGAACATCTTTCGCACGTCGCTCCATACAAAGCTGCGAGTCTTCTCGGCCACAGTTATGCCCTCCATTCTCTATGTTTGCGTCACGTGGAACCCTCTAAAGGGACATCTGCGCCGGTTTGAAACATTCAGGCGATCCTGCCTACAATCCGTCCTGGCCTTACCAGACTTTCTTGCTTGAGTTCACAGATCCTTGACGGATCTGGACATATTCTCATCGGTGAGCTTCTCCAGAATGCAAGGCTGCGGTGGCTGGGCCATATAGCCCGCATGTCCAGCCACCGCATGCCCAGCCACCGCATGCCCAGCCACCGCATGCCCAGCCACCGCATGCCCAGCCACCGCATGCCCAGCCACCGCATGCCCGCCACCGCATGCCCAGCACCGCATGCCCAGCCACCGCATGCCCCGCCACCGCATGCCCAGCCACCGCATGCCCAGCCACCGCATGCCCGCCACCGCATGCCCAGGCACCGCATGCCCAGCCACCGCATGCCAAGCAGCTTCTGTTCGGTCGGACAGAGGAGGCCAAGCGGGTGGGCAAGGGGCTTGGGAAGAGATGGACCGATGCGGTATAGAATGCTGTGGCGCCTATTGGACTTGCCCTTGACTGGTACCAGCAGTGTCAATATCGGCCTCTGTGGAGTAGGCTCGTGAAGGATGCTGCTAGGGAGTTGGAGGCAGTCCCTTCCAGCAACAACGGAGGGCAGAGGAGCAATGCTCGCAACAATGAGCAGAGCGACGGGTTGGCTAAAGTGCAGAGAGTTGGAACAGTGGGGAGCACAGCTGGTGCATCTGTGAGTCTTATCAGTCATTCAATCCATGTGTGTTACATGTGCGTGGCCTCAAATCGCACCTAGAATGGCACAAGCGCTATGGTGACGACACCGCCACTTATGTATGTGTATCTCTATGTATGTGTATCTCTATGTATGTGTATCTATATGTATGTGTATCTATGTGTATGTGTATCTATATGTATGTGTCTATATGTATGTGTATCTATATGTATGTGTATCTATATGTATATCTATGTGTATGTGTATCTATATGTATGTGTATCTATATGTATGTGTATCTATATGTATGTGTATCTATATGTATGTGTATCTATATGTATGTGTATCTATATGTATGTGTATATGTACGTAAAAATGTGTCTCTGTGTGTATCTCTGTGTGTGTATCTGTTGTGGGGAGCAGTGGCGCTGTGGTTAGCACAGTGCGCTTCACACCCGGTGACCCAAGTTCGATTCCCGCTCACAACCAATAACAGGGTGAACAATTGAACCGGTCCTGGCCCTCCCTGGGTCGATTCTGCGATGTTTAAAAATCAGCATCATTGGGGAGACAAAGGCCACGGGGCGTGGTGCTGGCCACCCACCACGCGCCATCATGTGCCGTGCGGGCCTTCATAGTTCATAGGCGCTACTCGCTTAAAGCACTTGCCCAACAGTCTGCTAAGACGATACGGGGGGGGGGGGTGTTTGCCTCTGCGTGTGTATCCGTGTGCGTGGTAACGTGCAGCGTCGAGGAGGAAGGGTGCTGGCGCGCACGTGCTCAGCACGCAGCCGCGTCCTTGGCAGCGCAGGGCGCGGTCAATATTGACTCTGGCCTCAGGAATTCAGCACCGAGGAGAGGGGGGGCATGGGTGGGGGGGGATGAAGAGGGGGGGNTCTCGAGAGGTAAGGGGGGGGGCACGGGCTGTGTCTGCAGAAGCTCCCAAAAATCTGAGCCCCCCCCCCAATTGAACGAAGGCGATTGACGGGTGGCTGAATTGTTGCGACATGGGTGCGTTCCGCTTGAGCCTACACCGCGGCGTGTGTGTGTGTAGGTACACGGCGTGTGTGTGTGTACACGGCGTGTGTGTGTGTGTGTGNAGGTACACGGCGTGTGTGTGTGTACACTACACTTGTGTGTGTGTGTGTGTGTACACGGCGTGTGTGTGTACACGGCGTGTGTGTACACGGCGTGTGTGTGTGTACGTCACCGTGTCTTCTCCCCCGTGTCCCCATGTTTGCGTGTCTCATTTGCCCGCGGCCCCGTGTCCCAGAGGCTGACGCAGGGACCGAGGCCCTGGAGGAGCTCTTGACCTTTGACGACCTCTTCCTCGACTACTTCAACCACTACCTGGCCCTGCCCGTGAGTATTCTCGCCACCCCGGGGGGGGGAGGGGGNTTCAACCTCAACCGTGCCGCCGCAGCTCTTTGGGCCCAGGGCTCCACCGCCTGTAGGGTCGTGTGAGGCCCGCGAAATCATTTGGTCTCTGGCCCTGCCAAGGCAACCGCAGGCGGGACTAGAAATTCAATAAATCTCGGAGCAAACCTGGAAAAGCAGTTGCGAGTAGCAACATCATCAATACCAGCGAACATCACACGCCTCGCCAAAGAGAAGCAGTTCCAGCCATCACATTAGGGGCGAGTTAATTAAATGTTTGACCAAATATAACGGGCTAATTTTTAAGTTGATAATTTTGTATGGCCCGCGAATGATGTTCTAAATATCCAAATGGCCCAAGGCAGTAAAAAGGTTCCCCACCCCTGGCTGACAGCCACGCGGAACATTATTCTACAGCTCTACGCTGCCCCTGCCCTGCGGAGTGAAGCCAACCGAGCCACTCCGAGTCGTCACGACTGGTGGCCCAAGTCCGACAATTTCCTGGGTAAAAGCGCCGGCTCGCCGCTGTGCCATATGTCAGCTTTGTCTTCCCATTGCGGCCCACGGGCCCTGGCTCAGTAGCACCGGCAGCACCCTGGATAGCGATCCCACCGTCCTGGCCCCGTCACTGGAATGTGGAATGTCCTGCCCATGAGGATCTGTGCGGTGACGCGCTTGCCCGCCCTCACGTCCGCAGGCCTTCCCGCTGCGACTCAGGTATGACCGTCTCACGGGCTCCCTGGAGGAGGCGGGGNAGGAGGAGGATGGGGAGGAGGAGCAGGAGGGGGCAGCGGATGAAGGGGCCCGGCCCCGACCCCCCGTACGGCGCCACCGAGGCGCAGAGGGGCCGCATTCTCGCCTGGCTCCAGTCCCAGCGGCTCCCGCTCTTCCTGCGGTCAGCGCCGCACCGCGGGGTCACGGGGTCACGGGTCGCAGCGTCGCTCTGTACACGGCAGCGGGATCTGCACGCTCCGCGTCGCTCGCTTGAATGCCCCGGCATGCCCCCCCCCTCCCCTCCTCCTCTCCAACGCTTCAGCGCCCAGCTGAGGGTTCTCTTCTTGAGCGTCGGGGACCTCCTGGCGACAGCTGTCCCCGTCGTCAGCTTTACTGAGCGACCATCATGCTCAACAGGTGCTATAGGCTGCCGCGTGGCCACGTCGTCAAGAGAGGGCGGCACAGCAAACGGCATCGTCCGTGCCATACTCCGCAAGGTGGGGAGTATGGTCAAATAACCTCCACGAACCACACAGGCATGGGTGGGCAGGCCGTCATCCAGCAGTGGATTGACGTCGCGGCCGTGCACGTCGATCGCTGACAGGCCGTAGCGCGCGGAGCGTCCACGCGGTGTCCAGCGTAGCTCCTCGTCTCCCTCCATCCTCGCGCCTCGCGCCGCCACTCGGCAATCTCAACGGCGCGTGCGGCACCGGCGTGGTGGCTGGGCACGTGACCTGCAGTCCAGCACTCTGGAGGCAGCGAGGGTTGGTGGATGACATACATGACGATGTCTGGTGCGACGCCCGGACTTGCCGGCAGGGTGCAGTACAGCCAAGTGTGGACTGATAGCAGCTGTCCCTTCGGTATGATGGGATAGAGTGTTTCCCCCTCGCGTGCGTGGGCTTTCCCATGCATAGATATTCACGAATTGACTGAAAACACCTTACTATATAGAAACTGCAGAGCAATTGTTGGCACCGGCTTACCACCTGGCAGCCTTCCGGTTTGGTCTGTGGTGCCTCAGCGATTGTGAGATGCAATTTGCACGAACGGTGACACTAAAATGAATAATTACTTTATTTTGCCTGGCGCATCACCGTCGTTGTTTATCCTCTGCCCCGCACGGCTCCGAAGCGTTGGAGATGTGTGAATGAGTGTCAGGAATGTGTGAATGAGGTGTGAGGAGGTGTGTGAATGAGGCACCCATCGCTTCGCGCGGCGTGGCAGCTCCGCGAGTGGTCCCCTGAGTCTCAAGACTCGTCAACAGGAGGGTGCCGCTACATGGCGCCTGTTTGGAACATGGATTCCACCGTGAATGAGAGGTCGCCAAATGACAGCCCCCCTCCCACTCTCACTCCAGAGGCCCCCTCTGCACCCCCCCCCGAGGCCTTGGCCAAAATGCCCCCCTTTCCCTGTGGTTCGAATGATCCCCAAACGCCCCCCTTGTGTGAGGCGCCTCCCCCCCTCCCCCTCCTCCCCACTCACAACTCGGATTCTAGATTTAGGTTCTTAGATCCAACCCCTGTTGAAATGCCCCCCCCTCCTCCACCCCCCNACCCCCCCCCCCCCCCCCCCNAGGTCACGGCTGTGGCTCGAGTTCCGCCTGGGGACGCTGCTGTTGAGGCGCGTGGATGAGCGTCGCGAGGGGGGCGGGGGGTGCGCGGCTTCAGCCGCCAGTCGGAGGGGCCTCCAGCCTGGGCTCCCGCCCCCCTCGCTGGGCCCGGGCCCCGCGCCTCCTCCTCGTCGCCCTCACGCCCCTCGTCCCCCCGGCGTCGTCCCCGTCGGGGCGCGGAGGGAGGGGACGGGGAGGGGGCCGCGGCTCCCCAGCCGAGCGCGCAGCCTTCCCGACAACTTTGGTATTAGGGCGGGGGGGAGAGGGGCGGGGGGGAGAAGGGGGGGGGAGGGGGGGANAGGGCGGGGGGAGAGGGGCGGGGGGAGAAGGGGGGGGAGAAGGGCGGGGAGGGGGGGGGGGAGAAGGGGGGGGGAGGGGCGGGGGGAGAAGGGGGGGGGGAGNAGGGGGGGGGNAGAGGGGGGGAGNAGGGCGGGGGGAGNAGGGGGGGGGGGGCGGGGGGAGAAGGGGGGGGGGGGTGCGTGGTGAGTGGTGGTGAGTGGTGGGAGGGGATGGTGAACGATGGTGAGGTAATGGTGAGTGATGGTGAGGTGATGGCGANGGGATGGTGAGTGATGGTGAGTGATGGTGGCGAGGTATGGTGAGTGATGGTGAGGTGAGTGGTGGCGAGGGAGGTGAGTGGTGGTGAGGTGATGGTGGCGAGGTGAGGTGAGTGGTGGTGAGGTGATGGTGAGTGGTGGTGAGTGAGTGGTGGCGAGGTGAGGTGATGGTGGTGAGGTGAGTGGTGGCGAGTAATGGTGAGTGATGGTGAGGTGATGGCGAGGGATGGTGAGTGATGGTGAGGCGCGCACAGCTGATGCTGTTTGAGGGCGGGGGGGAGCTCGCACCGGGCTGGGGGCGATGGGAGGCGCTCATGACCGATGGAGGGATCAGTGCTCGCGCGGGAGGAGACTCCGGGTCACGTGAGCAACATCGAGGGGGGGGGACAGGTAACGACGTGACAGCGAGTAACTCTAAGGTGAGGGTCAGGGAGGGTGAGGTGATGATGAGTGAAGGGAGATGAGCGTGCAGGTAAAGATAAGGGAGGGTGAGGTGAAGTTGAGGTAAAGGTGAGGTGAGGGTGCAGGTGAGGGTGAGTCAAGGTGGGTGAGGGTGCAGGTGAGGGTGCAGGTGAAGTGCAGGTGAGGGTGNAGGTGAGGGTGCAGGTGAGGGTGAGTGAGGTGAGGTGAGAGTGCAGGTGAGGGTGAGTGAGGGTGAGGTGAGAGTGCAGGTGAGGGTGAGTGAGGGTGAGGTGAGGGTGCAGGTGAGAGTGAGTGAGGGTGNAGGTGAGGAGGGTGAGGTGAGGGTGAGTGAGGGTGAGGTGAGANTGAAGGTGAGGGGCAGGTGAGAGTGCAGGTGAGGGGNAGTGAGAGTANAGGTGAGGGTGNAGTGAGGGTAAGTGAGGGTGCGAGGTGAGGGTGNAGTGAGAGTGAGTGAGGGTAAGGTGAGGGTGNAGTGAGGGTGNAGTGAGGGTGCGAGGTGAGAGTGNAGTGAGATGAGGTGAGGGTGCGAGGTGAGAGTGAGTGAGGTGANGGTGAGGGTTCAGGTGAGGGTGAGTGAGGGTGAGTGAGGGTGAGGTGAGGGTGGNAGTGAAGGTAAGGTAAGTGAGGGTGAGGTGAGGGTGAGTGAGGGTGNAGGTGAGCTTGTCTGGGAAGGTGAGCCCACACGGGCTCCACTCGGCAGCAGAGAGAGCCTGACGCGGGTGCTCCGTGCACTTCCACGCAGGCACGGCTACGTCGGGGAGGGAGGGGGCTCTGGCCCCCACGAGAGGGGCCCCCCGGAGGGGCCGTGTCTCACCGTGCTGCTCTTCGAAGGGGGCGGCGAGGACGAGGGGNAGGGGTGGAGGCAGGGGGAGGGGGCGGCCCCGTGCACGACGTCACCTTGCAGGAGGTCAAGGAGCGCACCTTGGGCACGGTGAGGTCACGGGGCGATGGTGAGGTCACAAATGAATGCACTCATTCATTTGTTCGTTCAGTCACTCTTTCATTCATCCACTCGTTCGTCCATCCTTACAGCCAATTGTTAACTTGGTCATCAATTCATCTATTCATGAATTCATTCACTCAGGCATTCATTGATCAAGTTATTCAATTACCTTTTTCACTCACCCACTACATGTTTTAATTAATTAATTTACCCAATCATTCATTAATTAATCATTTATTAAGCAGTTACGTCCCTCAGTCTTTCACCCATTCATAAATTCACCCACACATCCATTCACACCCCTAATGGCAGGAAGTGAGTGTGCTTCTCACCCACGTGACTGGGCCTGCCACAGTAACGTGGAATGGCACACGGCGCTCCCATCCCCTGCAGAAGCGCGGCATGGATCAGTTCCAGCGCTTCCTGGAGGCCACGCCGGGCGGCACCTCCTGCAGTTCTGGCTCCAGAGCGAGGAGCTCAACCAGTGCCTGGACGTGGAGCCCGAGGCCGACGGTGACAACGGGGGAGTGGGGGGCTCGGGAAGGGCCGTGGGGGCCCGCAGAGCACGGCAGCTGCACGCCCAACTCTACAGGTGAGACTCCACACGTGACGGTGATGACGTTGATGATGATGACGATGCTTTCTAGGACTCTTCCACAGGGTGGTGGGGATGGGATGAGATCAGCTCGGGTGCGGGAGAGCTCGCCGGACCGCGGCAGCTTGCGGTGGCTTGCAGAGGCCTTTAGCCAGCAGCGGATAGGTCGTGAATGATGATGCTGATGATCGGGGTCGAGTGAGGATTTTCCTTGGGATGGGAGAAACAGTGGCTGACCCTTGACCCTACCCCATCTCTCCCCCCCCCACGCCCCCTCGTCCCACGCAGGGACCTGCAGGACTCGCACAAGTTCCACGTCGCCCCGGACGCGCAGGTACTCCACCCCGGGGAGGGGGCCCTCGGACGGGGACCGTTGAGACCCCACCGTGGCACGGACGACGAGGGGGAGTTGCTAAATCAAGGGGTGCGCGGTCAGGGAAGGGGTAGGGGCCAGGACCGCATCACTGACTCCCCCCCCCCCCCCCGACGTCCGCCGTGGGTCCCGCAGGCCCAGCTGGCGGCGTGTGGAGGCCGGGGCGCCTGGCCCGGGCTGCCCCTCCTGGCGGGGGCCCAGTACGCGGCGCTGCGCCGCCTGCGTGTCTACTGGGTGCCACGCTTCCTCGTGCACCGCGAGCGGAGACGACTCCTGGGGTCAGGGCCCACGCCCCTTCCTCCTCATTCCTTCTTCCTACCCCCCCCCCACGTTGCTTACAATTCCCCCTGACCCACGTGTCCCCTTGGCCCATCTGTACCCGATGTCCCCGTGTTCACCTCTTGGAGGAGGATGGGGGGCTCCATATCTACACGCTCCTCTTTGCCGTGTCTCGTGACCTCATGAGCCAAGGAACACTCAGGAATTCTTATTTGCCAGTGTCTCACCGATGCAACATTTGCCCCTGCGTCTCTGTGCTCAATGTCTCTGTGTCCCCGTGTCCCTGTGTGCCCATGTTCACACGTCCCCACTGAACAAAGATGCGACCCCGGTGTCGTTCCAGGTTGAGGCCGGACACGCGACCTTGCGGCCCCGGTGACCTCTGGCCTCAAGTCCCCCACATCCCCCTGCCTGACCCCGACCCCGCCCACGAATCCCCATGTAAGCGGTCCCCGGGGTCCCCCTGGACTCCCACCCCCCTCCACTTTGGGTCCAGGGTCAGAGTACATGAGCGCGCCAATCACGCACGTGCGTGACTTCACGTGTCTGTGCACGAGTGAGTCAACGTGTGTATGTGGTGTAGCGGTTAGCGCTGCACTACGAACCTGGCGACCCGAGTTCGATTCCCGCTCACGATTAGCTGAACTGGTCCTGGGTCTTGCCTAGGTCGACTCAGCCTCAATGAGTATCTGGTGCAGTGTGTAAACATCGTCACTGGGAGACAAAGGCGGCCGGGCGTGGTGTTGGCCACCCACCCCTCGTGTGCTGTATCGGCCTTTATAGGTGCTCACTAACAGCACTTGCCCCAACAGTCTGTAAATGCTATACGGGGATCTTTTTCTTTGTGTTTGCACTCGTGAGTCTGTGTTCCGGTGAGTCTGTGTACTAGTGAGTCTGAGTACGAATGAGTCTGTGTACCAGTGAGTCTGTGTACTAGTGAGTCTGTGTACTAGTGAGTCTGTAGTGAGTCTGTGTACCAGTGAGTCTGTGTACCAGTGATCTGAGTACCAGTGAGTCTGTGTACTAATGAGTCTGTGTACTAGTGAGTCTGTAGTAAGTCTGTGTACTAATGAGTCTGTGTACTAGTGAGTCTGTGTACTAGTGAGTCTGCGTACCAGTGAGTCTGTGTACTAGTGAGTCTGTGTACTAGTGAGTCTGTGTACCAGTGAGTCTGTGTACTAATGAGTCTGTGTACTAATAAGTCTGTGTACCAGTGAGTCTGTAGTGAGTCTGTGTACTAGTGAGTCTGTGTACTAGTGAGTCTGTGTACTAATGAGTCTGTGTACCAGTGAGTCTGTGTACTAGTGAGTCTGTGTACTAATGAGTCTGTGTACTAATGAGTCTGTGTACCAGTGAGTCTGTGTACTAGTGAGTCTGTGTACCAGTGAGTCTGTGTACTAATGAGTCTGTGTACTAATGAGTCTGTGTACCAGTGAGTCTGTAGTGAGTCTGTGTACTAGTGAGTCTGTGTACTAGTGAGTCTGTGTACCAGTGAGTCTGTGTACCAGTGAGTCTGAGTACTAGTGAGTCTGTGTATTAGTGAGTCTGTGTACTAATGAGTCGCCCCGCGTGCAGGGCAGTTCTCCGGGCGCCATGGACGGCCGCGTTGGCTCCGCTCGCTTCGTCTCCGCCTCCCCTCCGCGCCAGCCCCCCCCACCTCGCCGAGCCTTTCCTGCTCGTGCTGCGCATGGACCCGAGGCGGGGGTCCCTTCCTGTACTACCTGGCCGAGTGAGGAGGGAGCACGGGGGATCGGGCTCACCTGTGCCACAGCCCACGGACACAGCTGCGTGGCTCCTGCCATCCTAATGGGCCACTCGTTTCAGCCGGGCACTGGCGGCTACGATGCACGTGGCCTGTAATTTAGCGCTAAAGGTGGCGAGGGTTGGTGGATCACCGCGCGAATGTTGCAAAACTCCTTTCCCGTGGGCATCGAGGAGGATCCATATCCTCGCTCTGTCGTTGAAATGCTGTTCAGCAAAAAATGTGGACTCAGCTTCTTCTCTCTGTATGGGATAGAGTGTTTCCCCCTTGCATGCGTGGGTTTTGTCCGGTTGCTCCGGCCGATAAAACACCTTAATGTATAGAGGACTGCAGAGCTTGGTAATAAAAATTGGCACCAATTTGTTGGCAAAGCAGTCACCACGTGACTCGTCTGTGGTTCCTCTGAGCGCCTCTGAGTCGTCCTCTCTCTTTGAGAGATGAGCTGATTACTATTAATCAGCACGTCCACCTGTACCTACATCTGCAGCCAGTGGGGTAGCTATCGAGTGTGCAGGCAGCGCAACTGCACCCCAGGGATCATGGGCTGGAGTGGCCCAGACACTGCGACTAGCACCGAGCACTCCAAATTAAGTTGACTTCTCGCAATGGCTGCGCCTGTTGGTCACGTGCTATATTCCAGTCCACCGGTGACCCGGAACATATTCAGTGGGAGTTTAACCCCTCCCTCCACTTACACCTTCACCCACGATTCCACCTCCAGCTGACATGCTAGTGGACAGGTTAACTCAAAATATGTATTTATACTGGAGGAATCCGATGAGCTATAAAGCTCTTTTTCACAGATGTCCAGGAGTTTCACAGATGTCCAGTAGACCTCATTCGTGGACAGGTCACAACAGACACACTGGTGGAGAGGAAGGATTGTGCACAGGTAGACTCACCTGCACGCCGTCCTGTCCGCTGTGGCGTGTTGGCGTGGGTGCCCAGGTGGGAGGACCGATCCATGCTGCACCGGCTCCTGCTGTGGCTGGAGGTGGCGCGGCTCGCCGAGGGGCGGCCCCTGGGCCCTGGGAGCGGCCCAGGGTCAGCGCCCTGGCGGCCTGGGACATCTACAACACCTACCTGGCTCCCAACGCGCCCTGCAGCACAGGTGCGCCCCGCGCCACGTGCCTATTAACTCGACCGGGTTACGTGCGTTTCCACGTCTCCCCATGTTTCCACGTCTCTGTTTCCTCACGTCCCAATGTGTGCCCCTATCTCTATGCCCCAATGTCGCCACGTCTCCATGTCTCTCTGTCTCCCTATCCCCATGTCCCGTAATCTCATGTCTCTCCATCTCGCTGTTCCCATGTTACCGTGTCCCCGTGTCACCACACCCCTGCTCCATGCAGAGGGAGTTACCCGGCTGGGGCACGAGAAAACCCAGGAAATGGGACGTCTCTAATCTTAATAGGAGCCCGCTAACGCAACTTACGCTCGCGTCAAGACTCTTAAGAGTGCATGCGGCATGGACCTCCCGTGTCTCTGCGGCCTAGGCTGTGAGCCGTGGGACCAGGCATTGGTGTCTGCACTGCGGGGGCCTTGCAGGCCGGGCGGGGCGACGAGACCGTGGACCTGGGCATGTTTGAGGGGCCCTGAACGAGGCCACGCGCAGCCTGAGCCAGGCCTGGGTCGAGTTCTACCGTCTGGACATCCACACGTTCCTCCAGTGAGTGCCACGTGATGCGGCGCCTCCATGTGCACGGAGAGATGGTGCTCAGCCTCGAGCGGACATCAACGCTCACTCGAGACTTAACCCTCTACCAAACCGTAGCAATGACCCGAACCCTCACCCTAGACATGAACCCTAGAATTGACCATAAAAACTACTGTCTTGACAATGAACTTAACTCTAGACCAGACCCTAGCCCTCGATATGACTCTATCTCTGACTACATTTGACCCGAAATCTCAACTACCCTAGACCTAATAATAGACCTTGACCACAACCCGATCCATGAACATAATTCTAACCCCATCCTTGACCCTGACCCAAACACTAACCCTGATCCTAGACCTCATCCTAACTCGAACCATAAGCCGAGCTATGACCTTGGTCCAAACCCCACCTCTTGCTGATCTTCACAGTGGCTGCTTGAGCCACATTGCAGGTGGTGATGGCGCCACACACACAGCCACGCGATGGAGGATGTGATGGCAGTTGTGTGATGTGTGTGTGGATGTGCTTGCCACAAATAAACCACAATATCTTACTGATCTCGTCAGGAGCATAAACCATCACGTGAACTCCGGTCATCCTCGCAGTGGCGGCTTTTGGCTAGCCATCAAAGACGGTCACTGCATCATGCGCTTTCAGATGCTCTTCTGTGGCCGTCTGGAATGCTCTTCCTTCTGATATTAGGATGCGACTGGAGCTATGCACTTATAAATCTAAATTGAAAACTAATTTATTTATAAATGCTTTTTGTGTTTAGTTTGCTGTCCATCCCCCGCACCTCCGAGTAGCACGGTTGACTATGTACGGTGCATAAGAAGTTCAACATAGGTACAACATACATATACATACATGTGGATGTGCGGTGCAGGTTTTGCGCGGACCTGGGGGACTCCTACGAGGTTCTCTCCGACTCGGAACCCGGCCGCTCCAACAGGTGAGGTCACGGTGCGAGGTGAGGTCACGGTGAAGGCGACGGTGTGTGTTGATGTTTTCAATTAATACCATGAACTAGCCTTTTGCCCATCCTAGGACGGAAGCTGTAATATTTACGAATTTTTTAGCAGAGTTTCATTGCATCTTGTGTAAATTTAATGGCAGTGAATATTGCACGAAAGAATGTTATCAAACACTTAACTGCATTTCACTGTAGCACTGTATTAATGGGAGTGAATCTTGCACAAAACGATGTCATCAAACACTTCACTGGATTTCACTGTAGTATTGTATTAATAGCAGTAATGCTTGCACAAACTATGTCATAAAACACCTCACTTCATGTCACTGTAGCACTGTATTTAACTGACCTTCAGTTAGCCTTTTGCCTGTCCTAGGACAGAAGCTGTAATATTAAAGATGTACATTCACGTTTTCTTGTGTGTTTGTAATTTTTTTAGGAATTGTTGCACGTAAATAATTTTTCTTAACTTAAAAAATGAAACCGTCGGTATACGATATTTTGTGTGAATCTCTTGTACAGTGATTCTTGCACAAAACTACGTCATAAAACACCGCACTTCTGCATTTAAAACTCACCTTCAATTAGTTCCAAATCACTGCTCTGATACGTTATTTTATTTTGCTTTCGCTCGCTGGGGTTGTAATCAATTTGAATTCGATACAATGTCTGGAAAATCACAGAGAAATTTATATATTTGATCATAATTTAGAAGCAAAAATTAGACTTACCTTTTGTTTCAAGTGCTGAAGAAATAAATAAAGACACCAAATACACTTTGTTGCTGAGGAGAATTATTTATTTGATTAACTTTAAATAAAGAAACGTCTAATTTAAAGCGAATTGGCGTAAAAAATTTGTATTGCTTATGATAGTAGTGACGGGGGGGGGGGGGGCTCTTTGCAGTGACGTCACGTACGGATGTAGCACTGTGATGCGTAGATGTATTTTTGACCGTCACTTTCTGTAAATCGACTTCTTCCGCGTGAGTGTAAAAATACAGCCGCTCATGATTATTGTATTATTAATGACGGGTGGGGGGGGGGGGGGTGCGGCATGTGGAGTGACGTCACGCGCGTTACACACATTTCTGGGCTATTGTAGTAGTAATGCTCATTTAGCTTTCTGCTCACCGTGCTCCAGTCGAAATGTAATCATGCGCACGCACGGATGGTGGAGGGCATCTACACGTGCGGCTGCTTGCGACGCTGTCCAAACAGCGCTCCGAGCGGCTGTTGGGACAAAATCCTTTGCAAACGGTCGTTTCTACCGTGATTTGTATCTCCAAAGGTTTGGACACTAAGCCCTCCGAAAGTTTTGTCCGGCTTTCTCTCGCGCGAGTCCCTAATCGCGACAAACTATGGACCATAAACTAAACCACATGTAGTCTGCCCTCCGTCAATGAAGGAGGAACAGCAGAACTACACAAACTCTCTCTCCCTGCTGAAGCCCTCTCATCGTGGCCAACAGACCTCCACAGTGACTTCTAATTCCCGCACATGTCGTTGCTGCCATCATGTGCAAGGATAAAATAGCAGCGTGACCTCAGCAGAGAAATTCGTTTGTATCGGCTCATCCTCATGATAGTTACCATGACCGCCCTCTCCCCACCCACCGCGCGTTACAGGCAGATGGAACAAATGTAGAAACGCTTTCACCCTAAGCGCAAATAAAAAGTCAATCACCCCAACGTCTATGTATGTATGTTGAACTTCCGTCGCACCATACGTAGCCAACGGTCCTAATCGTAGGCCATCACAAGCGCGGCTGAATCTCTACCATGGTCATTGCACCGATGATTGAGACACCTGTGTGCGTCCACGACCCCCATTGCGCTCCCCTGCCCCCTCCCCCTCCCCCCTCCCTGTCATCAGGAGCAGCGCCAGGAGGAGTGCAGAGGGGACCTCGGCCCCAGCCGGGTCCGCGGGCGACGCGGGCGAACCCGGCCTCGCCCGCAACCTCCGCGCGAGGCCGGCGCCGCGGAGGAGAGCGGCGTCCACTTCGATCTGAAGGCGCTGGTGGAGGCCGACACCGTGCCGCACCTGCGGGCTGTGCTGCACAACAAGATGATGCGCGCGGCCTTCGGGAGGTTCTTGAAGGAGACGGAGCCGGCCACGCTGCGGCACTGCCTGGGAATGCTGTCGGCGCTCTGGGATCACCTGGCGGCCCGGGAGCGCGGGCGAGGCGCTGCGCCCTGACCGCCCTGACCGAGACGTACCTCTCGCCGGCCTCGCGCGCCGTCGTGCCTCTGTCCGACGAGCTGCTGGGCGCGCTGCAGGCCGAGTGCGACCGATCCGGCGCCGCCGGTCTCACGGACGCCACGGCTTCCCGGGCCGCCGAGGCCCTCGGCGGGATCCTGTGGCCATCGCTGAGCTCCTTCTGGGCCGGGATGAGCTCGGAGCTCAAGCGCCGCGGCGGCGGCGGTGGCGGCGGCGGTGGCGGCGGCGTGGGTTTGGAGGACCCTGAGGCCTGGGATGGCCTCATCCGTGGGGCGGCCTCCATGCTGCTGGCCAGGAGGTGGAGGGCGCGGGCAGGGCCCCTGGAGGCCGGGCGGCACGGGCCGACCCGAGTGCGGCCGACAAGGCGGCGTTCCGCACGGCGCTGGCGCAAGCCGCAGAGGGTGGCCTCACGCCGGAGCTGCTCGGCTTCCTGCAGCGCCTGCAAGAGCTTGGGGCCGAGGCCGGGCGGCCCCGCGCCGAACGAGACCTCCTCTTCTACCTCGAGGTGCAGAAGTTCAAGAACGCACACCACGCCGACCCCGACCACGTCCTTCTGCGCAAGAAGATTCGCATCATCCTCGACTGCTTCATCAAATCTCGCCTCGAGCCCACGCTTCAGGTGGGGGGCATGGGGGATCGGGGGTGGGAGAAGCAGGAGTATCAGGATGTCGTGAGGGCAACTCAAGATCTTTCATCCTTGGGTGATCCCACAACCCCATGAGCCAATCTGGGCGATTTCGCAGAGTAAGAAAGCTCCAGACTGTGTAGTGTCATGTTTACGGTGCACAGAGGTAGGTGGGTAGCACAGATGAGGCAGGGAAGAGGCCTCCGGAGCGCGTCTGCGGGGGACGAGGTGTTTATGATTTGTTGCATGGGTTTGAGCTGCTGCAACTGGCACCTGATGCTCCGAGTCGCACCTGGGGATCGGTGAAATGCTGACATCAGGATGGGCGAGATCCTCTTTATTGCTGCGCTCCCTGCCTTCCGAGTCATGTCAGGACTCTGCTGGCCCTCTAGTGGGGGGTCTTCAGCCGGCGGTGATGCGAACGAGCAATTGCGAGGCTGCGCCTCTAGCTGTTATCCGTTTACTTACCTGTGAGTAGACGAGAAGTGGAGGCCCCAACACGGCAGCGTCCAGTCGCTCGTCCGGCAACTCCACCCCTAACCCTGGCGCGTGCTCCCAGGTGGACATCTCTCCGGAGCAGGCGGAGGCCGTGAGGGCGGCTGCCCAGGCGTGCCTGGCCCGGCCCGAGCAGCTGGCCCCGCGCGTGTTCGACGAGGCCCAGAATGCAGTCTTCCACGAGCTCCTGCCCTTCTGGGCGGGTTTGCCCGCGAGGGCCGCATCCCGCACAGCGCCAGCGGCCTGCCTGGTGCGTCGCCCGCTCGCCGTGACCCCCCCCCCCCCCGCTTGTCGCTCCAGGTCCATCGAGAGCCAATGGGCGTACTGCACGGCGACCGCCAGCCAGCTAATTGTGCATGACCTAAATTAAACTAAACTTTTTTTTGATTTTACCAGGCAAGGCCCACTGAGCTATACGGCTCTTTTTCAGAAGCGACCTGGCCACAAACGATAGCTTAACGAAGTGGCTTATCACGCAGAAATGTACAGCAGCCAAATACTCTAAACGATACATGTTTCTAAATGTGGAGTGGAAAACCGGAGTATTGTGGGTTGTCAAAGGGGCAGAGCTGGGAGGGGGTGGTGAAAGGGCGGTGTGTGGCTGAAGTGGTCGCTCGTCGCACCCCCTGGCGATTGGAGATTGGAGAATGAGGAAACCTGGATTTCCCCCACGGTCATGAGGCCTGGAGCTTCTTTCGCACGGTACATAGCCAACCGCGCTAATCGGAGGTGCCAACAAAGCATATGTTGTCTCTCGTTTGTGCCGTTTCGTTTTGTACAGTTTTTTGTCCGATCCATCACGCTCGACGAAACGTCGTCTGTATGTCACGTGCCGTGTAACCTGCACAAATCGTCGTTTCCTGCCCGCGATGCTTGATTCCGCTCGATGAAGCGACCGCCAGCTGTCACGTGAAAGCCGCGGCCTCCAGTCTCCACCGCGGAGCAACCGCAGGCCCCGACGCGACCCACGCCGCGCTCCATCTCCCTCACCACCGCTACCTGTGCCGCCCCCTCCCCCCGCCGCCTGCCCACCTCGCAGAGCCACGGTTGCAGACGGTGCTCAGACAGAGGCTGGCGATGTTCCGGGATGCCGCGGCGCCGCCCACTGAGTTCCACCTGCCCAGGGCCTCGCGCTCGGCCCCACGCAACAGCCACGTGCCCTGCACATACAGCTTCTCCATGAGCAAGGGCCTCACGCTCAAGGCAAGAGGCCCGGGAAGCCCCTCACGTGCAGCCAAAAGGGGAAATGCGCCCCGGGCGATTCTCCGATGACCAGTGCTCTACAATGGGCCAGGGTTTTGTTGTTAATAATTTACTTATTTATCAGGAGAGCCACGCTGAGGCGTGATAGTCTTTTTCAGAATGGTTTAACAATGGGTTTTTAATTTAGCAAATTAATAATGAGTCGTGTTTATTATTCACATCAGAGGAAACTGGAGCACCTGGAGAAAACCCACGCCTTGCGTAATCTATCCCCGTACAGATGGAAACAGATTACGATTAGTCCACTTGCTGTACCGCCTTCTCCTGGCGGGTAAGGGTATGGCACCTTCTCCACACCCACCTACGGGAAGGGAGTTTTACGAAATCTGCATGCGGTGATCCACCAACATGCGCTGCTGCCTCCACAGTGCTGGGTCACAGGCAGTCCACGTGCAGCGTAGCTACCACAGGCGACCCCACGCGGTGTCCTGTGGCCTCGGGCATCCAGCTGCTTCTGAGGGGCCCCTGTGCTGTCCGGGTCGTGCGACTGAACCCAGTTGCGGGATGGCGCTGCGTAACACCTCGTGACGCATAGGGACTGCTGCCCACCGGGGTCCCCTGGACTTAGCTGCTGCAGGGCAATAATAGTCATAATTTCATTTTATAGAGCGCCATTCATGCAATTGCATCCCACAACGCTGCACATCAATTAGCTAGTCCCTTACACAAATGATACAAAAACGAAACTCCACTCCTTAGCAAATCTCAAACTAAAATATGAATACATAAACAACGATTAAAAAAATGCACAGAACAAGAAAATTATCATGACATAGAGAAAATAAATTAAAATAAATCAATCCGTTTGGTCTCCAAACCCCAGACCACAATCCCAACATTTCGCCAGATTTAGGAGAACCTTCAATGGAATGTTTGAGACGAAATGTAGGGTCAGGTGCTTCGAGATGATGAGGCATTAAAGAAGCACCCAAGCTTGAAAATCTTCATCTGTATGCCCAGATGTTAAAGAGTCTCTGTTCAGGCTTTGCGGGTCAAGATGGCACAGGTGTTGAGCATTCACGTCCAGGCGTTGATGAGGGTCTATGCGTGGTGGCAATTGAAAAATAAACCTCCCTTTGGAGTTGGAAAGGAGTTCAGTTCGGTGTCATCGGGATGGAACACGTGGACATGACCTCTTGACCTGCGATGGGTCTCGTGTGTATGTCTGAGTCGCCCACTGTAGCTCCGTAAGTCACCCACGAGTCCACCCAACGGGGAGGCCTCCACGTGACCCCACGCACACCCATTGGGCCCCAGTCCTGGTCGAGGGACTCCGAGACGAGTAAGGTGAGGAGACCCCTTCACGGGGAGGGGGGGGGTCACTACCAACCTCGCGTCCCCTTGCCGCCCACAGAGACCCCGCGGGAGCGAGACGCGGACCCCGCCGGTCAGCTGAGCCGCGGGGACGGGGAGAGGGGGGAGGGTGGGGGGTGGGGAACCTCCTCTACTACCGTCCGCGGTGGCCCCTGTGAAGGCGACTCCATCAACGAGGGATCTCGTCAAGAGGCACGCGGCGTCAGGAGCTCACGGAGTGGACGTCGATCCTCATCCGTGACTCACGACTCCACACCGGGCCTCCTCACGCGTGGGTTCATCTGGAGGTGGCAGTCGCCCCCGTGAAGAAGGAACTCCCCCCCCCCCCATCGGTAGAGGGGCGGTCCCTGAGGGTTCATTGGCGTTGGCAATCAGCGAAAGGCGAATGTAAATCTAACGCCACGCGCCGCCTGCGTGGGACGTGCGCTCCACACGGGCGAGCGCGGGAGGTTTGAAGCTTCGCAAATTAAACAAGAAAGACTTCAAAGTGATGGTCAGGGTGCACTGATATAGCACTTTGGGGACGCCACGGTGACATTTAACGCGATCGTCGAATGCGGTGACACGGGTCGAGTGCCGTGACAGTAACGACGGTGCGATCGTCAGGTTTGCCCTGCCGCGGCGTGTCGGTCATGGGGATGCATTTGACCATACTTCACCACGTTGGACAGTTGGTGAAGAGGGCGGGTGGGTGAGGAAGGGGGCTGCGGGGGTAGGACCGGTTGAGATTTCGCTCGCTACTGATGTTAGCCGCGAGCGGGATTGGCTTTATTGAGCGAGAGAACACGTGGCCATTTCGTGGCAAAATAAAGGAGAGACGCGCACAACACACGGGTGCAGATTTACTCACACTGACAAAGGTTCCCAGCATTGCCTTAACAGGGGCAAGTGCTGTTAGCGAGCACCTATGAAGGCCGGCACTGCACACGAGGGGGTGGGTCGCCAGCACCACGCCCGGCGATGTTTACACATCGCACCAGCTACTCATTTGAGGCTGAGTCCACCTAGGGGAGGCCCAGCACTGGTTCAGATAATGGTCACTGATGTTGGCCGTGAGCGGGAATTGAACTCGGGTCGCCGGGTTCGTACCGCAGTGTGCTAACCACTGCACCACCGCTCCCCATACATGCGCACTCTGTCACTCCACTGCTGGATGAGGGCCTCCCCCACCGCACGCCATGCGGGTTGTTTGTGACCAGACCGTGCGGGTGTTCGCCACGCTGGTCTGTGCGGGTTACGTGAACTCAGGGGAGCATAGAGGTTGGAGCACGGTACACAGTGTGAGAGTGTGAGCGAGTGAGAATGTTTGGGAGAGAGTGTGTGGAGAGTGTGAATCCGAGAGAGTGTAAGAGCGAGGGTGTGTTGGAGAGTTTGAGAGCGAGAGAGTGTGGCAGGGAGAGAGAGTGTGTGAGAGAGTTTGAGAGAGAGAGTGTGTGAGAAAGTTTGAGAGAGTTTGAGAGAAAGTGTGCGGGGGCTGTGAGAGTGTGAGAGCAAGAGGTGTAGAAGCGAGAGAGAGAGTTTGAGAGAGAGGAACGCTTCACGAATTTGCGTGAGAGAGGAGGGAGAGAGAGTGTGCGGGGGCTGTGAGAGCCGTCGCCCGGTGGTGGCGAGGCGGTGCAGGTGACGAGACGAGGCGAGCACAGCGCGCGCCTTGTGGGGGGGGGGGGAATGTGGAGACCCCGTGCCACGTGGCGGCACTGAGAGCGCTTTCATGGCCCCCAGCACAAACACGCGGGGGGGAGCGGGGTCCTGCAGGGTGAGGCGTGGCGGGTGGGGGGTGTTAGGTAAGGGGGGGGGGGGGCAGCGGGCACGCGGCCCGCACAGCACAGAGTCTATCAAGGGGTGACTGCGTGCCGGCTCGCGGGGGAGAGACAAACACGCGGGGGGGAGCGGGGAGAGACAAACACGTGGGGGGGGNAGCGGGGAGAGACAAACACGCGGGGGGGAGCGGGGGAGAGACAAACACGGCCGGGAGAATGAACACTGGAGGCCGGAGACGAGGGGCCACGGCTCGGCGTGACGAGCTGCGATGTGACATCTGCTCGCGAGTCCAAACTGGGCGCGCACCGCGACTCGCACTCTCTCCTCCCTCCATCTCTCCCTCCGACTCGACTCTATCCTTCTCTTGACACCTCTCGTCTCACTCGTCCACTCTCTCCTCCCGAAGCCTCCCTCTACGCCGGGCCCTCCGTGACTTTGAACTCTTTTTTATATACATTTTGTATTCCTTTGCATCGCGCCTTGAACCCAGCGGCGCTGGGACCCAGGATCCCGTCCCTTCGGCCTCCGGTGCCGAGAGACCTGAGCTCGCCTCGGGACCCTCTTTAGAGGGACCCCGTTGAAGGACCACCGCCACCTTGAGAAGAGGCGCGCTCCGCGGCGCCACCAGCACCACCCCCAGGTTGTATCTCCTCTCGTGGTCGCCACCGAACTTCACGGCGCTCGCAGTGACCGGGGAGAGTTCCGCTGCTCGTGCCGCACGCACCATGGCGCGGTTGATGCTGCTGCTTCCCGTGTGGGCTGCCCTGGCTGCCCTGGCGTGCGGGGCAGCGGTGCAGCAGCAGGGCCCGCTGAGCTGCCCGGCCGCCTGCAACTGCACCATGTCCACGTTCCACGCAGGCTCGGACGTGGATTGCCGCGGCCGGGACCTCGCCGCGGTGCCCGGAGACCTCCCTCCCGACTCCTGGGTCCTCAAAATGGGTCCGTCTGCGTCGTTGCGCCGACCTCGGGCCCGTGATGGCCCCGTGATGGTCTTGTGGTGGTCTCGTGGTGGTCTCGTGGTGGTCCCGTGGTGGCCTCGTGGTGGCCTTGTTTGTATCGCACGCGAGCGAGTTCGGTCGGGTCTCACCGTCACCGGACGGTCGCCAATCAGATAACATACTTCACCACGCTTGTCAATGCGTATTGGTGAAAGGGGGGCTGACCCCCATCTCCCAGGACCGGTCCAGATATCACTCGCCACTGATATTATTATTATCCGTGGTTGGGAATTGAACTCCCTGCTGAATGGGTTCACTGCGTGTGTGCTAAACCGCTGCGCCACCGCTCCGACCAAGGTTCAGCTTATTCTACAAACTTCAGGTGAATTAGGGGCGACTCGAAAATCGCGAACGTGTTGAGTTCCCAGGCAGCCCCGGTTTCATATCCAGACAGGCCGCTGGAATATCGCGCTGCCTCTAAGCGGGGCGCAGTGTCTCGGGTGTGGTTGCGTGGATTGATGGCCCCGCGAGACAAGTGCGTGGCTTTCTCGAGCCACTCAATGTCACCGCATCTTAAGCAAGACTGACCACAAACGGCGGACGTGTTTACTGTAAGAGAGAGAGAGATGCAGTCAGGAGGCAGTCAGTCATAGGCGAGGTGGGGAAACGGGGCCTTGAGCCTGGACGTGAACAGGGGGAGGAAGTCGACAGACTGTGGCGCCAGCACAAGAGAATGAGCGACCTCCGACAAAACGAAGATTGGCTGGGGGGCTTCAACAGAAAGCCTTGGTTGCTGGGGCGGAGAGTGCGTGGAGGGGAGTAGAGTGAGATGAGAGGGGAGAGGTAGGAGAGTGCGTGGAGGGGAGTAGAGTGAGATAAGAGGGGAGAGGAAGGAGAGTGCGTGGAGAAAAGTAGAGTGAGATTAGACTCATGGCTGAATGAGAGGAATCTTGACTTAAAGCTTTCGTGACTGAAGGAATTCATACTGGTAGGAACCCACTGCTTCCACCAGCCCACAGGGGATTATTGTGTCCGTCCGTCGTGTAGGGAGGGCTGGGTGAGGAGGGAGGGGCTCGGTGGGCGGTGAGGGTGGTGGAGGGGCTGGGTGGGGAGGGTGGGGCTTGGTGGAGAGGAGAGGGGGGGAGGGTGGGGAGGGGCTGGGTGTAGAGGGTGTGGAGGGCTGGGTGGGGAGGGTGGGCTGGGTGGGGATGGGAGGGGTGGGGCTGGGTGGGGCGGGGCTGGTCACCCCGTGGTGTTCTTATAAAACTCAACGTTTAACCTACTCACGCCGGCTTGTGCCCGCCCTCACAGTCGGGCATATTTGCGGAATACACCACGCCGCCGTTGACCCTGGCCATTGACCGAGCAACCCAACGTTCCTACCAGCTCCCTCCGCAGGAATGTGTTATTCTTGGGTCTTTCGGTAAAGTCACGTAGATAGGTAAAAATATAGATTTAATAATAAAAATGTCCTTTTCTTTGAACCTATCTAGGTGAGTTCAACCTTTGTGACAACAGACGAGGATGCGTGCGTGATGTCACCGTGTGGTGGGTGGGAGCACTTGTTGGAGGGGACTGGGGTGGTGGCTGTATTGATCTGCACTGTGTTCCCCATTCCCACACCTCAAGGTTACAACAAGGTGCAGAAGCTGAGTGCCGAGGTATTCGAAAAGATCCCTGGGGTGGAGAGCATGAACCTGGAGAACAATGGCATCTCCAGCTTCCACCTCAAGACCTTCTCCGACACCAAGAAGCTGCAGATGCTCAACCTCTACGGTAACAGCCTGAGCCAGATCCCGCCCAAGGCCTTCCAGAACCTCTACCGCCTCAAATTCCTGCTGATGGGCAAGAACCAGATCGCCTCCCTCTCATCGGACACCTTCCACGGCCTGAAGGATCTGTCCGACCTGGACATGCCTCTCAACAACCTCGCCGAGCTGCAGGGCTTCCTGTTCAAGCACGTGCCCTCCCTCAAGATTCTCGACCTGGGCTTCAACAAGATCCACAAAATCTCGCCGAAAGCGTTCGTGGGCCTTCACACCTTGGACTTCCTCAATTTGGACGGGAACCGCCTCAAGGAGGTGCCCGACGGCCTCTTCCAGCCCCTGCAGAAGCTGGAAATGCTGGTGCTGAGCAACAACGATCTGGCGAGCGTGGCGGCCGCGACCTTCGTGGGCCTGCAGGGCCTGAGGCAGCTCTACCTGAGCGGGAACCGCCTGGCCTCCGTTCCGCGCGACGCCTTCAAGCACATCCCCAAGCTCACGCATCTCACGCTCAACAACAACAAACATCTGCGCTCGCTCGACGGTGGAGCCATCTCGCGTCTCAGAGGTCCGCGCGTGAATCGCACAGCGCCCATCATCATTCATCATCACCGCCACCACCCGGGGGGGGGGGGGTGTGAAAGAGATGTCCACAGCCAATCAGAATGGCACGTGACGTGGTCTGCGATTCGCAGTGCTTAATTTAAGGTGGGATAGGTGAGTGTTCGGGATAGGGTGAGTGCTTGGGATGGGTCAGGGTCAAGGTCAGAGGGTAGAGTTCGTGCTTGAGATGGGTCAAGGTCAAAGGCATAGAGCTCGTGTCTGGGGTGGGTCAAAGGGTCTAGTGCATGCGATGCGTCAAGGACAGGGTCAGAGGTAGCCCTTGGGATGGGTCAAGGTCAGGGTCAGGGGTGTGGCTGATGTTTTCAAAAGTTCAGGGTACAGGGGTAAGTGCCGCGGGTGAAGGGATGAGAAGGGACCCCCTGCCCAATGCACGGTGCAGTTGCACCGCCTGCGCACTCAACAGCCGCGCCGCTGCGGTAGCCGCTACGACGCCAGGGTCGGGTGCAGCCGGAAGAGTCCGGGACACGCGGCGCCAGCCACATCCTCCACCTCGCCCTACTCCGTGCTCCTGATGCTCGGTGCAACATTTTGACCGTGTCGTGAGTGTTTGTCGTGCCCCTCTCACCCTACTCCACCCCAACCCCAACCACCAACTTCATACAAGGTCACGGCTACATTACTGTTACGCGAGTGGACTGTCCAGATTGCTGCCCAACTGCTTGGTTGCCTGATTATCTGATTGGCTGACTAAATGGTTTTCCAGCTTCCAAGTTGCCTGGTGAGCTGTGCAGATGTCGGTTGCCTGGTGGTTTCCGAGTTGCCTGGCTAGCTGTAGCGATGTCGCCTGCAGAGTTGCATGGTTGGGCTGCGCAGATGCCAGTTGCCTGATTACTGAGTTTCCTGGTTGTGCTGTGGAGATGTTGGTTGCCTGGTTGTATGGTTGTGCGGTTGCCTGGTTGTGCTATGTATACGTCGGTTGCCTGGTCGCCGAGTTGCCTGGATGCTAAGTTGCCTGGTTTGGCTGTGTAGACGTTGGCTGCCTAGTTGCCTGGTTGCCGAGTTGCCTGGTCGGGCAGTGTAGCGCGTGGGTTGCCGAGTTGCTGAGTTGTCTTGCCTGCCCCCGACACGCGTGTGACACGGCGCAGACCTGAGCGTGCTCTACCTGCACGGCAACCCGTGGGCGTGCGACTGCAAGCTGGCGCCGCTGGTCAAGTGGCTCAGCCGGGCCCAGGTGGAGCTCTTCCCCGAGGACTCGGGCTCCTGCTCCAGCCCCGCGGCGCTCAACGGGACCCGCCTCGACGGCGTCGCGTCCGCCAAGCTCTGCTAGAGACGACGGGAGCCTCGCGCGGGCCACCGGAGACCTTCACTAATGCGGGGGTCATCTCCGCCGTGATGGGTGCACCCCCCTGGTGGAGGCTGGTGCAGTTCGCACGCGTGTACTGCTCTTGGGACTTAGCGGGCCTCGCGTGTCTGGGACTCGAGGATTCAGATCCCGTCCGGTCTCTGGCCCAGGGATTACATTGTTTCATGAAATATTTTCCGCTGCTTCAAAGCCCCCACCAGCATGGGGCAGGGAAACTATATATACACGTTATGGAGCTCAGCCAATGAGAGTTCCGGCTAATATTAAGCCCTAGTTTGACCTCGTGGCGGTGGTGATTACATATAGAGTCGAGCCCCAGTTATTCACTCGCTCGGGGAAGAGGTGGGGGGGCTGCAGCTGTTCCCCAACTATTAAACTGGGTGGGGGGTGGGGGGCAAAACCACAAGCAGGGCCGGGTTCAGGTGTCTTTACCCCCCCCCCCCCCATGCCCCACACGCCTTCATCATCTCCTTACCCATACATACAAAGATCTCCCGTGCAGCATGAATCGGCTGTTGGGGGAAAGTGCTGTTAGCGAGTCGCACCTACGAAGACCGGCACGGCGCACGAGGATTTGGGTTGGCCAGCGCCATGCCCGGCCGCCGTCGCCTTTGTTTCTCCAGTGGCGATGTTTGCACACCGCACCGGGAGTTTTTCCATAGCTGCCAACCCATAGGTTTACCCCGTATTATTGTACAGGGAAATTGAGTTTTCACGTCTATATGGCGTATAGCCGTTTCAATGCGGGCAAAAATGTGTTTTCTATTTGTTTGCGTTTCTCCCTTGTGATGGGACTTTTTAGGATGCACGTTGAGATGTATAAGGGCACGGGGTGACCAATAAGATCTGAATGTCTGTAATAAGGGAGGCCCTGATAAAGGGTTGACAGGTTGGGGTTTGAGCTCCGGTCAAGTGCATCTTTATCCCCTCCCCTCCCACCGCGAAAAGATCTCACCCCGGAGATAACCAACTCGCCGTCCCCAACTCCTCATGTCCCACTCGTCCACCCCAAACCCCGGGTGCCAACGCCTTCAATTTCGGCCTCTCGGATGTGACCCCCCCCGCCCGCCCCGGGGTTCCATGGTTCCATGGGCCGCGTTCGAGCCCTGGTCCCTGGTTCTCGAGAGCTGACGCGCGCGTGCGCACGTGTTGGAGGTGCTCGCGGGCGCGCCCGTTCATTCGCTCATCGCTGTCGATGTTGTTACTGCGCTTGTTTGGCCGCTGTCATCGATTAAAGCAGAGACGATGCTGACCCGTGAGCTGTCATCGATTAGAGCAGAGACGACGATGACTCGTTGATCTATCGTTGTCGTAAAGTGAGGACGTCAACATTTCCAGCTTTCGCGACCACGCCGTCATCGGCAATCCTCAGCAGCATGAACACGACAGCGTCCCGAAGGGTACACGACTCAAGAGACACAGTGCTGTGAACGAGCGCCTACGAAGATCAACACTACACACGGAAGCGGTGGGTCGCCAGCCCACGTCTCCCCAGTGTTGTTCTTTACACACCGAAGCAGGTGCACAGTACAGTACTCGTTTAAGGCCGAGTCGATCTTAGGGAGGCCCAGTACCGGTTAAGATATTCGTCACCTATGTTGTTACACAACACACACACGTTTACGCACAATAGCAACAACAACAACCGCCCTTCACCACTAAGTGGCAGTGCCGCCACCACGGCGCTTGTGCCAGGCTAGGTTCACACAACACCCTTCTCTTTGTCTGCCTTCCTCTCGATCGCGTTCCTTCCACTTGCATCGCTAGCACCTTCTGACCCACACACTTGCATCACTTGCACCTTCTGACCCACACGCACGTTTCACTTGCACCTTGTGACCCACACACACTTTTCACTGGCACCTTCTGACCCACACACACTTTTCACTTGCACCTTCTGACCCACACACACGTTTCACTTGCACCTTCTGACCCACACACACGTTTCACTTGCAACTTCTGACCCACACACACTTTTCACTTGCACCTTCTGACCCACACACACTTTTCACTGGCACCTTCTGACCCACACACACTTTTCACTGGCACCTTCTCACCCACACACTTTTCACTTGCACCTTCTGACCCACACACACGTTTCACTGGCACCTTCTCACCCACACACACTTTTCACTGGCACCTTCTGACCCACACACACTTTTCACTGGCACCTTCTGACCCACACACACTTTTCACTGGCACCTTCTCACCCACACACACTTTTCACTTGCACCTTCTGACCCACACACACGTTTCACTGCACCTTCTGAGCCACACACACGTTTCACTTGCACCTTCTGACCCACACACACTTTTCACTTGCACCTTCTGACCCACACACACTTTTTACTGGCACCTTCTGACCCACACACACTTTTCACTGGCACCTTCTGACCCACACACACTTTTCACTGGCACCTTCTGACCCACACACACTTTTCACTTGCACCTTCTGACCCACACACACTTTTCACTGGCACCTTCTGACCCACACACACTTTCACTTGCACCTTCTGACCCACACACACTTTTCACTGGCACCTTCTGACCCACACACACTTTTCACTGGCACCTTCTCACCCACACACACTTTTCACTGGCACCTTCTGACCCACACACACTTTTCACTGCCACCTTCTGACCCACACACACTTTTCACTGGCACCATCTCACCCACACACACTTTTCACTGCACCTTCTGACCCACACACACTTTTCACTTGCACCTTCTGACCCACACACACGTTTCACTGCCACCTTCTGACCCACACACACTTTTCACTGGCACCTTCTCACCCACACACACTTTTCACTTGCACCTTCTGACCCTCACACACTTTTCACTTGCACCTTCTGACCCACACACACGTTTCACTGACACCTTCTGAGCCACACACACGTTTCACTTGCACCTTCTGACCCTCACACACTTTTCACTTGCACTTTCTGACCCACACACACTTTTCACTGGCACCTTCTGACCGTCACACACTTTTCACTTGCACCTTCTGACCCTCACACACTTTTCACTGCACCTTCTGACCCACACACACGTTTCACTTGCACCTTCTGACCCTCACACACTTTTCACTTGCACCTTCTGACCCACACACACTTTTCACTGGCACCTTCTGACCCTCACACACTTTTCACTTGCACCTTCTGACCCACACACACTTTTCACTGGCACCTTCTGACCCTCACACACTTTTCACTTGCACCTTCTGACCCACACACACTTTTCACTTGCACCTTCTGACCCACACACACTTTTCACTGGCACCTTCTGACCCACACACACTTTTCACTGGCACCTTCTGACCCACACACACTTTTCACTGGCACCTTCTGACGCACACACACGTTTCACTTGCACTTCTGACCCACACACACTTTTCACTTGCACCTTCTGACCCACACACACTTTTCACTGGCACCTTCTCACCCACACACACGTTTCACTTGCATCTTCTGACCCACACACACTTTTCACTGGCACCTTCCACCCACACACACGTTTCACTTGCATCTTCTGACCCACACACCTTTTCACTTGCACCTTCTGACCCACACACACTTTTCACTGGCACCTTCTCACCCACACACACGTTTCACTTGCACCTTCTGACCCACACACACTTTTCACTTGCACCTTCTGACCCACACACACTTTTCACTTGCACCTTCTGACCCACACACACGTTTCACTGCACCTTCTGAGCCACACACACTTTTCACTGGCACCTTCTGACCCACACACACTTTTCACTGGCACCTTCTGACCCACACACACTTTTCACTTGCACCTTCTGACCCACACACACGTTTCACTTGCACCTTCTGACCCACACACACTTTTCACTGGCACCTTCTGACCCTCACACACTTTTCACTTGCACCTTCTGACCCACACACACTTTTCACTTGCACCTTCTGACCCACACACACTTTTCACTGCCACCTTCTCACCCACACACACTTTTCACTTGCACCTTCTGACCCACACACACTTTTCACTTGCACCTTCTGACCCACACACACTTTTCACTGGCACCTTCTCACCCACACACACGTTTCACTTGCATCTTCTGACCCACACACCCTTTTCACTTGCACCTTCTGACCCACACACACTTTTCACTGCACCTTCTGACCCACACACACTTTTCACTGCACCTTCTCACCCACACACACGTTTCACTGCACCTTCTGACCCACACACACTTTTCACTGCACCTTCTGACCCACACACACTTTTCACTTGCACCTTCTGACCCACACACACGTTTCACTGCACCTTCTGACCACACACACTTTTCACTGCACCTTCTGACCCACACACACTTTTCACTGCACCTTCTGACCCACACACACTTTTCACTTGCACCTTCTGACCCACACACACGTTTCACTGCACCTTTTGACCCACACACACTTTTCACTGGCACCTTCTGACCCTCACACACTTTTCACTTGCACCTTCTGACCCACACACACTTTTCACTTGCACCTTCTGACCCACACACACTTTTCACTGCACCATCTCACCCACACACACTTTTCACTTGCACCTTCTGACCCACACACACTTTTCACTTGCACCTTCTGACCCACACACACTTTTCACTGGCACCTTCTCACCCACACACACTTTTCACTGCACCTTCTCACCCACACACACTTTTCACTTGCACCTTCTGACCCACACACACTTTTCACTTGCACCTTCTGACCCACACACACTTTTCACTTGCACCTTCTGACCCACACACACGTTTCACTTGCACCTTCTGACCCACACACACTTTTCACTTGCACCTTCTGACCCTCACACACTTTTCACTTGCACCTTCTGACCCACACACACTTTTCACTGCACCTTCTGACCCACACACACTTTTCACTTGCACCTTCTGACCCACACACACTTTTCACTTGCACCTTCTGACCCACACACACTTTTCACTGCACCTTCTGACCCACACACACTTTTCACTGCACCTTCTGAGCCACACACACTTTCACTTGCACCGTCTGACCCACACACACTTTTCACTTGCACCTTCTGACCCACACACACTTTTCACTTGCACCTTCTGACCCACACACACGTTTCACTTGCACCTTCTGACCCACACACACTTTTCCCGCGGTCTCTCCACATGACCCAACCACATCGGCGCCTTTTCTCTCTCAACTTCTATGTGATTTCTACCACCTTGAGTCTTCCTCTCATACTCTTTGGTTATTTCGGTAAAGTCACGGAGGTGTGAAATAAAATGAATCACGATGTTTCGACCGCAACACAAGCGGTCGTCCTCAGGCGGAAAAATATAATCCAGCAGTGGAATTACCCGAAGATCTAAATGCCACCCGAACCCACCCCATCCACCGCACATCCTCATCTCATATCCTCATCTCTGTGACTGCCATAGCGTGGTCCGCCCTCTTTATTGTGCCCCAGCACTCGGCCCCCTCCATACAACAGCACCGGCCTCACCACCGTCTTGTGCACGTTTCCCATCAACCAAACCTGGAAGGCAGAAGTGTACAAGACGGTGGTGAGGTTCACACAACACATCCACAAAGACAAAGATCCCCCGTTTAGCCTTCACAGACTGTTGGGGCAAGTGCCGTTATCGAGCAGCACCTATGAAGGCCGGCACGGCACACGAGGGTGGGTGGCCAGCACCACAACACACACACGGAGGTGAGCAACGTCGGTGTTTCTCACACTCCTTGAGCACGTGGACCACTCAGCTGATGCAAACATTTCTGCGGACTACCCAGCACCCCCTGGTGGCAAAACGCGTTCACTTATCTCTCCAAACATTACTCATACACAATGACTCATTACCGGAATAATAACAAACAATGTAAACGCAGGTATAAGTTTTTTAGGGGTGGCATTAGATCTTAGGGGGCGTCCATAAATGACGTCACGCACCTGGGGGGGGGTCAGACATTTGTGACGATTGTTGACTGGGGGGGGGGTTGAGAAATGTGACGTCACATAAAAATTCGCAACTTTAAATAGACAACACGTTCTACTTAATTAAATATACTTTTTAATGGTTCTCCTACAATATCAGAATGCAGCGGCACATTATATACGCACTACAATAACAATACTTTAAAGCGATTTGAAGCATGCTTTATTTGGGGGGCAGAGCTTTGTGATGTCATATTTGAGGGGGGGTCTGAACTTTTTGTGACGACGTGCGACGTGGGGGGGTCAAAACTCGTCCAAAATCGCGTGACGTCATTTATGGACGGCCCCTTAGGGTCGATTAATCAAGGTAGTTTAACCTAACTTCATTTGTGTTTAGTTTGTTATCATATTCTTTGGTTCTTTAGGTAAAGTCACGTAGATATAAAATAATACAAATAAAGTGAATACAAATAATACAAAATATACTGTAGCCTGGTTCTTAATCGGAGTGAGTATACTGGAAGTCTATAATGTAGACTGTAGCCTTGTTCAATCTTAATTTTGGAGCTTTCGTGACTGCAGGAATTATTCTTTGGTTCTTTCGGTAAAGTCACGTATAAAGATAAATAATAAATTAAATAATTGCATACTACGACGTTTCGATTGCAACACAAGCAATCATCATCAGGTATAAAAGAAATAGCAACAAAATCTAACCAGAAAACTATAGACAGATATCACAAAGATACAGAGAGAGAGAACACGTATCGGCACAAAGAGAGAGGTCGTCTCTGTGACGAGGCCTTAAATAGAGAGAGGGGGGGGGGAGAGAGGGAGGGGCAGAGAAAAAATATCATGTCAATGAGTGGTTAGATTTTTGTTGCTATTTCTTTTATACCTGATGATGATTGCTTGTGTTGCAATCGAAACGTCGTAGTATCAATTATTTAATTTATTATTTTATCTTTATACGTGACTTTACCGAAAGAACCAAAGAATGTAGCCTGGTTATTACGTTTGGCGAGTGGACTGGTAGTCTACAATGTAGACTGTAGCCTGGTTATTAAGCTGGGTGAGTGTACTGGCAGTCTATAATGTAGACTGTAGCCTGGTTATTAACATCGGTGAGTGTACTGGCAGTCTATAATGTAGACTGTAGCCTGAAAAATATATCAAAAAACAAAAAGCCACGACATTTCGATCGCAACACAAGCGGTCGTCATCACGAAAGGGGGGTTAGCCTCTAAAAGGCAAACTCTTTATAAAGGGTTGGAGATGGGCGTATCCCAAGTGTCTCAGCAGCACCAGCAGCAGCATGTGCGGGGCAGCTGATGCCAATGCAGGAGACAACAACGACGACGCCGGCAGTGGGTCTACAGTCTACGCCAACCAAAGGGCCGCCAAGGCAATCACCGTGCGGGTCAAGCTGCATTCCCATCACAGCCCCCAGTTTGAGGACCGTCGCGGACCCGCCAGTGTTGCTGGGACCACACTTTGAGAACCACTCTGCTGTGTCTAGATATAACACGCGTACGTACTACACACAACACGTGCACACCAGTGATGCTGGGACCACACTTTGAGAACCACTCTGCTGTGTCTAGTACAGTGAGGGAAAAAAAGTATTTGATCCCCTGCTGATTTTGTACGTTTGCCCACTGACAAAGAAATGATCAGTCTATAATTTTAATGGTAGGTTTATTGAACAGTGAGAGACAGAATAAAAACAAAATCCAGAAAAAACGCATGTCAAAAATGTTATAAATTGATTTGCATTTTAATGAGGGAAATAAGTATTTGACCCCTCTCAATCAGAAAGATTTCTGGCTCCCAGGTGTCTTTTATACAGGTAACGAGCTGAGATTAGGAGCACACTCTTAAAGGGAGTGCTAATCTCAGCTTGTTACCTATATAAAAGACACCTGTTCACAGAANCAATCAATCAGATTCCAAACTCTCCACCATGGCCAAGACCAAAGAGCTCTCCAAGGATGTCAGGGACAAGATTGTAGACCTACACAAGGCTGGAATGGGCTACAAGACCATCGCCAAGCAGCTTAGTGACAACAGTTGGTGCGATTATTCGCAAATGGAAGAAACACAAAATAACTGTCAATCTCCCTCGGCCTGGGCTCCATGCAAGATCTCACCTCGTGGAGTTGCAATGATCATGAGAACGGTGAGGAATCAGCCAGAACTACACGAAGGATCTTGTCAATGATCAAGGCAGCTGGGACCAGTCACCAAGAAAACAGTTGGTAACACTACGCCGTGAAGGACTGAAATCCTGCAGCGCCCGCAAGGTCCCTGCTCAAGAAAGCACATATACATGCCCGTCTGAAGTTTGCCAATGAACATCTGAATGATTCAGAGGACAACTGGGTGAAAGTGTTGTGGTCAAATGAGACCAAAATGGCATTAAATCAACTCGCCGTGTTTGGAGGAGGAGGAATGTCGGAGGTGGAAACATGCTTTGGGGGTGTTTTCTGCTAAGGGGACAGGACAACTTCAACGCATCAAAGGGTGGATTGACGGGCCATGTACCGTCAAATCGTGGGTGAGAACCTCCTTCCCTCAGCCAGGGCATTGAAAATGGGTCGTGGATGGTATTCCAGCATGACAATGACAAAACACACGGCCAAGGCAACAAAGGAGTGGCTCAAGAAGAAGCACATTAAGGTCCTGGAGTGGCCTAGTCAATCTCCAGACCTTAATCCCATAGAAATCTGTGGAGGAGCTGAAGGTTCGAGTTGCCAAACGTCAGCCTCGAACCTTAATGACTTGGAGAAGATCTGCAAAGAGGAGTGGGACAAAATCCCTCCTGAAATGTGTGCAAACCTGGTGGCCAACTACAAGAAACGTCTGACCTCTGTNATTGCCAACAAGGGGTTTGCCACCAAGTACTAAGTCATGTTTTGCAGAGGGTCAAATACTTATTTCCCTCATTAAAATGCAAATCAATTTATACATTTTGACATGCGTTTTCTGGATTTTTTGTTATTCTGTCTCTCAATGTTCAAATAAACCTACCATTAAAATTTTAGACTCATCATTTCTTTGTCAGTGGGCAAATGTACAAAATCAGCAGGGGATCAAATACTTTTTTCCCTCACTGTAAGCAGCGTACGTACTACACACAACACGTGCACAGCGCTCAGCCACACACACACATGTGTAGTAGTAGTAGTNACACACACCGCGTCCAGGCGCGTGCACGCGACACACTGGGAACACGCGTGGACCGAAGTATATGTTTTCAAGGGGCCCTAAATAAATAAATAAAGCACTTTTTAATTTTTACTTGCAGTCAAGCAATTGTATTTTTNCATTTGCTATACAGGCAGATAATACGACAAATCGCTAACCTTAAACACCCAGTTCATAAAAGTTGAAGGTGGTATAGTACTATAGTAATAGAGCAAGTGCAGAATCACTGAACCGGAGTTGATAGCTTGATAGCATTTAGCGCGGGGCCCTTGAAAGTGCGGGGCCCGTAGCTACTACACGTGTAGCTTCTTGTGTAGCTACTACATGTGTAGTAGCTACATGTGTAGTAGCTACACATGTAGTAGCTACTACATGTGTAGTAGCTACACATGTAGTAGCTACATGTGTAGCAGCTACTACACATGTGTAGTAGCTACACATGTAGTAGCTACTACACATGTGTAGCTACACTAGCTACACATGTAGTAGCTACATGTAATCAACGCGAACCTTTGCCGAGGGCACATCCTGGATGGTTGGGCGAGTGGGAGGGAGGTGGATTTCCCAGATACTCTATTGCGAGCAGCTGAGGAGCGCGGGAACCTCCGGTGAACACTGCTGCACCACCCTGGGGGACAGACAATTGCGGATAGTATGTTTTGACACATCACATCAGCCACACAGCCATCTCAAGAGTGCATTGTTTCAGCAGCATTGATTCACCACGATCAGATTTGGTCAAGGTTTGACATTCAATGTCTCATCAGCAGTGTCAGACTTCATTGAACCAATGTGAGCCTGAATTTCCAGATATAATAGGCGAGGACTGGCTTTGACGTTCAGCGTCTCATCAGCAGTGCGCCCTTCATTGGACCAGTGCTGAGCCGCCAGTTGTGATAGGCGAGGCTGGGTTCGACTCCCAGCGTCTCATCAGCAGTGTCGCCCTTCATTGGACCAGTGCTGAGCCGCCAGTTGTGATAGGCGAGGGCTGGGTTCGACTCCCAGCGTCTCATCAGCAGTGCGAGGCTTCATTGGACCAGTGCTGAGCCGCCAGTTGTGATAGGCGAGGGCTGGGTTCGACTCCCAGCGTCTCATCAGCAGTGCGAGGCTTCATTGGACCAGTGCTGAGCCGCCAGTTGTGATAGGCGAGGGCTGGGTTCGACTCCCAGCGTCTCATCAGCAGTGCGAGGCTTCATTGGACCAGTGCTGAGCCGCCAGTTGTGATAGGCGAGGGCTGGGTTCGACTCCCAGCGTCTCATCAGCAGTGCGCCTTCATTGGACCAGTGCTGAGCCGCCAGTTGTGATAGGCGAGGGCTGGGTTCAACTCCCAGCGTCTCATCAGCAGTGCGAGCTTCATTGGACCAGTGCTGAGCCGCCAGTTGTGATAGGCGAGGGCTGGGTTCGACTCCCAGCGTCTCATCAGCAGTGCGAGGCTTCATTGGACCAGTGCTGAGCCGCCAGCCTCGAGTCGCGGGGCGGCTCGCCCGCACACGTGGGTAGCACGCGAGCATCGTCACGTGACTCACACCGCCGCTTTACATTCCCCAGCACGGATAGTGGCACCCCCCCCNGCCCGCCTCCCTCACCCGTCGCTCATTGGCTCTGTCTGTCACGTGACCCCGCGTGCAGACGTCTAAACCAATGGCGAGCGGCGATTGCGCGAGGCGGCCGCGCGTGCGCACTAGGAATGTGAAGCGAGCCGCGGGTGTGGGGGGGGGGGTTCAGGGGGGCGGCGCGCGCGGGTCCCGCCAGCTCCGCTCCGGGTGGAACTCTCTCGGCTTTCTTTGGGTCCGGGTCTCCTTGGATCCTTTCTGGCCCGGGTCTGGCTCAGAGGCTCGGTGACCGGGTCTGGCGCCGTGTTCGCGTTGGGTTCTGCTCGGGGTTCGACTCGACTCAACGAGACTTGGTTATCGGTCTTTCACGATCCGGGTCGCGTTTGGTTCGGTCTGGGCTGTTGGTTCTCGGTGGCTTCGCACTCCCCCACCCGCTTCTGGCCTAGGTGCGCTTCTGAATCTGCAACCTAGTTCCACTCGACGACTCTTCCCTGTGTCTGGCCAGCGCTGGGCTCTGGGACTCGTCTGCTGGCTCTGGGTCTCGGTCTGGGCCCGGCTCTGGACTGGCACGGGTTCAGCTCTGGTTGTGTTTTAGTGGCGGCTCTGGGCTGGCTCGAGTCTCGACCTCGTCCCGAGCTGGCTCGCGTTCTGAGGCTCATCCTGGGCCGGGTCTGGCCCTGATCCCCCCCTCCTCCTCCTCCCCGCCGCCCCGGGCGGGCGAGGCTCCACTCTGGCCTCGTCTTCGGACTCGGAGGACGGAGGAGCGAGGAGCGGCGCTCCGCCCCGCAAGCGGCGCAGGCGAGAGGCGGCGGCGGCGGCGGCGGCAGGGGCCATGCAGGGCCCCTGCCCTCGGCCCTGCAGCCGGGGGCCATCAAGGGCGCGTTGGGCCCCGGGCACCCCCCGGGGGAGGGGCCCCGAGGAGACCGCGGCCTCGCAGGATGAGCCGCACGGACGAGGACGTGATCCGTCTGGTCGGCAGCACCTGCAGGGCTCGGCCTCACGTGAGTCAAGGCCCCCCACTCGCCCAGGGTTCGCCACCGCCAAGCGATGGGTGGGAGGCGCCCTGGTCAGCGGAATCCAGCAGTGGAGAAGCGGCGTCTCGCGGTGTGATTGTCGTGACAATGAGGGGGGGGGGGCGCCTTCGTCTGGCAGTGGGTAGGACCATGGACGGTGACTGCGTAAATTACATTTCGTGTAGCGGGCACGTTCGCACACGAGGAGCAGGGCTACTGCCAGAGCAGGTCACCATATTGTGAACGGCTCTTCTGGAGCGGTGTGCGGTGTGTGTGCTCGTGAATGCCGCTGCGTGCGCAGTCCAATTAATGTTTAACCGGCTGGGCTCCCCCATAGGCTCGGAAGGGCCGCGTGGAATAGGAAGATGGGGGCGGTGTGATAGCCTCCCTTCCACGCACACTTGTGGGCAGCTCAAGTTAAACACGTTGCTGTCGACTATAACGAGCGTGGCATCGCCAACTCTCCTTGTCCTCAGCCAAGAGGGAGCCAAAGGTGGATACAATTGAATTGTAACAAACGGTGCTTATTTCATCCACCCTCAGGGATGGGTTTCAGGCTGCTCTTGGGGTAGTCGGATTGTTACATCGCAGGACCATGAGAGGGACATGGCCTTTTGATGTCCCTAAACCAGCAGTGGATTGATGGTGGCTGGTGATGTTGACGAAGGGCTGAGTCAGCCCCTGACAAGGATTTGAACTCATGGCCTTGCAATTGTGCATCACAAACCAACCACTGCCACCAGATCAGCCTTGAACGCATTAAGATCCATATATAGACTTGAGCCCATAAATTCATATCATGACCCCGTAGGCCCCTTGCTCCTTGACGTGGGTCTCTCTAGCCACGTGGCCACCAACTTCAACATAGCTTCACCCCCCACCTCCCCCCACCATGGCGAATTCGCAAACTTAATGTCCTTGGCAGGTGGAGAGATCCTGGGAGAGGCTCCTGCAGTGGCCACCCGTAATGATTTAAATGTGTAACACGCAGCCACAGCTCCGTATTCGTTCACTCAAAGAGAGCGACTCGGAAGCACGAGGAACCAGACAAGTGGGAAGGCAGCAGCAGCCACCACCAAATTCACCCTAAAGCTCTGCAGTCCTCTGTATATGAAGGTGGTATCGGCCAGTTGATGATGAGTGTTCGCTTGTGGAAGGATATCGGAGCACCTTCTGGCGAGCCAGGCTGTAGCACCTCTGCTCGCACAGGAAGAGCGTTTCACATGAATTTGTGTCATCCACCAACCCTCGCCTCCTCAATGATGGATTACAGGCCACGTGCGTAGTCCCTACCGCCCGGCAGGGAGGGGCTGACGCTGCACGTGCCATGGTTGCCCTTCCCCCTCCCCCACAGACAAACGGTGCAGAGGCTCGTGGAGGAGTCTGGCTGTCGACTGGAGCACCCGGCCGCATCCAGGTTCCGGAGCCACGCGATGGACGGGAGTGGGAAAAGGCACGGACTGCCAAATTGCACAACCAGCACGCTCGCTCGCGAGACACGGTGCACCCAACAGGCACATGGGCACACCGCACGGGGACCGCACCGCATGAGCACCGCACCGGCACCGCTCCGTATGGACACACCGCACCGCACGGACACCGCATCACACAGGCACACCGCACGGACACCGCATCACACAGGCACACCGCACGGACACTGCATCACACAGGCACACCGCACGGACACTGCATCACACAGGCACACCGCACGGACACTGCACCGCACGGGCATGACACCACCACACGGGCACCACACACCAAACTGGATTGTGAGAGGAGCTCGCAAATTTGAACAAAAGTCCCGTAAGTGTGCTCCCACAGGAGCCAAGGCTGCATTGTCTGTTTCATGTAACCCATTGCCCAACCACTGGATGGCCAAGCAGCTTCTGTTTGGCTGGATAGAGGGTGCTAAACTGGCACAGTATGGTCTAGACAAAATATGGACTGATATCGTCCAGTAGGATGTGGAGCTGAGTGAACTTGCCGATGACTGCTGCCAGCAGTGTCAAAATCGGCGTCTGGATGAGGTTTGTGAAGAATGCTACTGGGCAGTTGGAGGCAGTTTCCATCCAACTACAGCGGAGGGCAGAGGACTGAAGCTCACAACCAGTGGGGTGCAGGGCATTTTAAACGCAGCAATATAGCACAGTGAGGAGCACAGGTGGTGCATCTGCCAGCCAACTCAGTCAGTCAACCATAACAACCTGGGGTCGTCCCGTGGTCTCCTGCCAGCAGCAAGCCTTCCACACTTCACGTAATAGCTTCAAATTGCCCCTAGGCTAGCACAAGCACGATGGTGATGTCACCGCCAATTCGTGGTGAATAGCGGCTGTTATTGTTGCTGTGTTTTGTTTTAGGCTGAGAAGGACCTCGGTGAGTTGAAGCTGCTGATGAATTCACCAAACGGAGTTGTGGTAAGCAGGAAACTCCTTGGACTTCTACAGGGGATAAATGCAACCACATCTCAGGACTTGGGTTGGCCTTGAATAGGGTAGCGAGTTGGCAGCATGTAAACCAGGGAGAGGACGTTCCAGACAGACGATGGGGGCGGCAGAGGAGAATGAGCGACGTCACATTGAGTGAAGGTTTACTGGGGCTAAGATGTAAAACATTGGTTACTGCAATGGAGTGCGCGTGGAGAAAGTAGGGTGAGATGAGAGGGGAGAGGTAGGAGAGTGCGTGGAGGGGAATAGAATGAAGTGAGAGGTCAGAGAGTGTGTGGAGGGTGAGTAGAGTGAAATCAGGGAGAGGTAGGAGAGTGTGAAGGGGAGTAGAGTGAAAATAGAGGGGAGAGGTAGGAGAGTGCATGGAAGTGAGCAGAGTGAGATGAGAGGGGAAGGTAGGAGACTGTGGATGGGAGTAGAGTGAGGGTAGAGCTGAGAGGAAGAGTGTGTGGAGGGGAGTAGAGTGAGATACGTAGGAAGTTATAGGCAGGGATGGGACCACAGGATGTTTGAGATGGTGAGTGTGCGATCTTGAAATTGATACTGGGTTGGCTTGGGAGCCAGTGGAGTGTTGGGGTGACGTAATGCCGTGTCCGGTGAGACGTGTGGTGGTGTTCGTAACTCGGTGCCCTAATGCTGCCCCACTGCTCTTCCGGCTGCCGTCCTCGATGCTGCCCCCGTGGGTGCCATGCCCTCAGCACATGAAGTTCCTGCTGCTTGAGCAGAAGTACCTGGAGCACCTGGAGGACGGGAAACTCCTGGAAGCACTCACCGTGCTACGCCAGGACCTCACGCCACTCAAGCACAACACGGAGAGAATCCACGAGCTTAGCGGGTGGGTGGGCACCGCACGCCTTGCCAGGGGACACCGCACTTAGACCGAGTGACACAGCACACACCAAGTGACACCACACACACATACACACCAAGTGACACTGCACATACACTATGACCACGCACACACACAGTGAGCGACGCCGCGCACGCTATTCATGCGGTGACTTTGTTCACGCTGATAGTGCTGTGTCGGGGTGACGTGGCCATTACCGTTGTCCACCTGGAGCAGCGCGGCCATGGTGGACGCCGCTGAGTGTCGATTGGATACCTGTGCCACTCCCCAGGTACCTGATGTGCAGCACCGCCGAGGAGCTGAGGGACAAGGCCTCCTGGGACGGCAAGGGCCCGACCTCCAGATGCCGGCTCCTGGAGAAACTGCAGGTGAGGCCCGTCACTCTCTCGCCCAGCGTCCCTCTCACATGGGACCCCACCTTCTCGCCCTCCTCCACCACCTTTTCTCACAAAAGTCTCCCACAGTTGATCAGCAGGTCTGGTATGGTAGGGTGAAATGTGGGTACTCCCCACCGCTCTGTCCAGCGTGGAAGAGTAGGCCAAATGACCGTCTGTATAGCGTTGATTCTCAACGCGCAGTCTGCGTACCACTGGCGCCCCGCAAGGCCATGAGAAGTGATCCTTAGAACTGTAGAAGTTTTAACACGTAGGAGGCTTTCGCGACCAATAGTTTCCATAACACAAAGGTTTTTTGGGTTAGATCACGTAAATATAAATATGTCGTTAAGCCCGCCACCACCCGACACAGCCACTTAGTAAAGTTTGTCACGTAAAGAAAACGTGCCAATTAGTTGCGAGTTCAGCACACCGGTATGTTGGAGAGTAAACCCACTACAACATTTACAATTATAGTGTAGTGTATAGTGTAGTGTATAGTCTAGTGTATAGTGTAGTGTATGTTGGAGAGTAAACCCACTACAACATTTACAATTCGAGTACCGTGACGTTTCGCTGGTGATTACAACAAACCGGCCTCATCAGGCGACAGCCAGAGTTGTAAAGACATCTTCCTGTTTCGGTCTTAAACAGGGGAGTGAAGGTGATGTCATCACTTGAGCCTCTCAGGTGTGAAGACTATGGGGGGGGGGNTGGGTTAATGTAGTCATACAGTAGATGACATTATATGACTACATTAACCGTTTAACCACATTTATATTTACGCAATCTATCCTCAAAGAACTGTAGAGGATCGTTTATGCACTATGATGTAGAGCCATTACCCAAACTGTCGGCAATTGTATATGATTTTCTCTTTAAGGCTCCAGTGTTTTTATTACTGCATTTTTGTTGTTATTTGTGCTTGTGCACCACTGCCAGCGGAGCAGCAGTAGCAGATGAGGAATGTAACTACGATTAAGAGTCCTGTTGAGCTTGGCCAGCACTGCACACGCATGTGCGCACGATAGACGGCCGGGTGGAAGGTGGGTGTGCAGGGGGAGCCGTGACAGCGCGCACGAACCCTACTCAACGCTGTGGCATGCGGGTGATGTCACCACGCGCACTTGCCCGCCCACTCATCAGCCCGCCAGGCAGCCAGCAAAACTTTTTGCTCTAACAAAGAGTATGATCTAGCTGCTATTGGTGCAGGGTGGTGCGCACATTGCATCGAGGGTTGGCAGTGGTGCACCGGTTCAGGCGGGTTAGGGAACCACGGCTCTGGCGGTATCTGGAGATCATTTCCACCAGCAGTGGCACGAGCAGGGCTGCACCACTACCTCCTGTTCCACCACCGTTCACCCATGGTGTCCACGGGCGCTGACCGGTGTGCGTGCGGTTGTTCCCGGTGGGCGCGGCGAGCGCAGCATTCCTGCCGCCGTCGGTGATGCTGCCCCGCGCCGCCTGCACACGCTGCTGCAGCAGGCGTGGAACTGCAGCAGCAGCGCTGCCTCTACCATAACTCGCGCCTGCAGCTGGATCTGCCGGACGCCTGCCTGCTGCACGACCACTACTGCAGCCGTGCGGTGCGCTGCGGGGCACACTGCGGGACACAGCACGCTGTGGGACACACCACACACTGGGACACACCACACACTGGACACACCACACTGTGGGACACACTACACACTGGGACACACCACACTGTGGGACACACCACGCTGTGGGACACACTACACACTGGGACACACCACACTGTGGGACACACCACGCTGTGGGACACACCACACAGCGGGACACACCACACACTGGGACACACCACGCTGTGGGACACACTACACACTGGGACACACCACACTGTGGACACACCACGCTGTGGGACACACCACACAGCGGGACACACCACACACTGGGACACACCACACTGTGGGACACACCACACAGTGGGACACACCACACAGTGGGACACATCACACTGCGGGACGTGGACACACCACACTGCGGGACACACCACACAGTGGGACACACCACACCGTGGGACACACCACACTGTGGGACACACCACACCGTGGGACACACCACACTGTGGGACACACCACACTGTGGGACACACCACACAGTGGGACACACCACACAGTGGGACACACCACACCGTGGGACACACCACACTGTGGGACACACCACACAGTGGACACACCACACAGTGGGACACACCACACCGTGGGACACACCACACTGTGGGACACACCACACCGTGGGACACACCACACTGTGGGACACACCACACAGTGGGACACACCACACCGTGGGACACACCACACAGTGGGACACACCACACTGTGGGACACACCACACTGTGGGACACACCACACAGTGGGACACACCACACTGCGGACACACCGGACACACTACACAGTGGGACACACCACACAGCGGGACACACCACACTGCGGGACACACCACACAGCGGACACACCACACTGTGGGACACACCACGCCGTGGGACACACCACACTGTGGGACACACCACACTGTGGGACACACCACACAGCGGGACACACCACACAGTGGGACACACCACACTGCGGGACACACCACACAGCGGGACACACCACACAGCGGACACACCACACAGCGGGACACACCACACTGCGGGACACACCACACAGCGGGACACACCACACAGCGGGACACACCACACTGCGGACACACCACACTGCGGGACACACCACACAGCGGACACACCACACAGTGGACACACCACACCGTGGGACACACCACACTGTGGACACACCACACAGTGGGACACACCACACAGCGGGACACACCACACAGTGGGACACACCACACTGCGGGACACACCACACAGTGGACACACCACACAGCGGACACACCACACAGTGGGACACACCACACTGCGGGACACACCACACAGCGGACACACCACACAGCGGGACACACCACACCGTGGGACACACCACACTGTGGGACACACCACACAGTGGGACACACCACACTGCGGGACACACCACACAGTGGACACACCACACTGCGGGACACACCACACAGTGGGACACACCACACAGTGGGACACACCACACTGCGGGACACACCACACAGTGGGACACACCACACTGTGGACACACACACAGTGGGACACACCACACAGCGGACACACCACACAGCGGGACACACCACACAGCGGGACACACCACACTGCGGGACACACCACACAGTGGACACACCACACAGCGGGACACACCACACTGCGGGACACACCACACAGCGGGACACACCACACCGTGGGACACACCACACCGTGGGACACACCACACAGTGGACACACCACACTGCGGACACACCACACAGCGGGACACACCACACAGCGGGACACACCACACCGTGGGACACACCACACTGTGGGACACACCACACAGCGGACACACCACACAGTGGGACACACCACGCCGTGGGACACACCACACTGTGGGACACACCACACTGTGGACACACCACACTGTGGACACACCACACTGTGGACACACCACACTGTGGGACACACCACGCCGTGGACACACCACACCGGGACACACCACACGTGGGACACACCACACAGTGGGACACACCACACTGTGGACACACCACACAGTGGGACACACCACACAGTGGGACACACCACACTGTGGGACACACCACACAGTGGACACACCACACAGTGGGACACACCACGCCGTGGACACACCACACAGCGGGACACACCACACCGTGGGACACACCACACCGTGGGACACACCACACAGCGGGACACACCACACAGTGGGACACACCACGCCGTGGGACACACCACACTGTGGGACACACCACACTGTGGGACACACCACACAGTGGGACACACCACACAGTGGGACACACCACACAGTGGGACACACCACACTGTGGGACACACCACACTGCGGACACACCACACAGTGGACACACCACACTGCGGGACACACCACACTGTGGGACACACCACACAGTGGACACACCACACAGTGGGACACACCACACTGTGGGACACACCACACTGTGGGACACACCACACTGCGGGACACACCACACAGTGGGACACACCACACTGTGGGACACACCACACAGTGGGACACACCACACTGTGGGACACACCGGACACACTACACAGTGGACACACCACACTGTGGGACACACCACACTGTGGGACACACCACACTGTGGGACACACCACACAGTGGGACACACCACACTGTGGGACACACCACACTGTGGGACACACCACACAGTGGGACACACCACACTGTGGGACACACCACACTGTGGGACACACCACACAGTGGGACACACCACACCGTGGGACACACCACACTGTGGGACACACCGGACACACTACACAGTGGGACACACCACACTGTGGGACACACCACACTGTGGGACACACCACACAGTGGGACACACCACACAGTGGGACACACCACACAGTGGGACACACCACACTGTGGACACACCGGACACACTACACAGTGGACACACCACACAGTGGGACACACCACACTGTGGGACACACCACACTGTGGACACACCACACAGTGGGACACACCACACAGTGGGACACACCACACAGTGGGACACACCACACTGTGGGACACACCACACAGTGGGACACACCACACTGTGGGACACACCACACAGCGGGACACACCACACTGTGGGACACACCACACTGTGGGACACACCACACCGTGGGACACACCACACTGTGGGACACACCACACTGTGGGACACACCGGACACACTGTGGGACACACCACACAGCGGGACACACCACACAGTGGGACACACCACACAGTGGGACACACCACACTGTGGGACACACCACACAGTGGGACACACCACACCGTGGGACACCACACCGTGGGACACACCACACCGTGGGACACACCACACTGTGGGACACACCACACAGTGGGACACACCACACTGTGGGACACACCACACAGTGGGACACACCACACTGCGGGACACACCACACAGTGGGACACACCACACTGTGGGACACACCACACAGTGGGACACACCACACAGTGGGACACACCACACAGTGGGACACACCACACCGTGGGACACACCACACTGCGGACACACCACACAGTGGGACACACACCACACCGTGGGACACACCACCACACGTGGGACACACCACACTGTGGACACACCACACAGCGGACACACCACCACACACCACACAGCGGGACACACCACACAGCGGGACACACCACACTGTGGACACACCACACTGTGGACACACCACACTGTGGACACACCACACTGTGGGACACACCACACCGTGGACACACCACACTGTGGGACACACCACACAGCGGGACACACCACACTGTGGGACACACCACACTGTGGGACACACCACACTGTGGGACACACCACACTGTGGGACACACCACACCGTGGGACACACCACACTGTGGGACACACCACACAGCGGGACACACCACACCGTGGGACACACCACACAGCGGGACACACCACACTGTGGGACACACCACACTGTGGGACACACCACACTGTGGGACACACCACACAGTGGGACACACCACACTGTGGGACACACCACACAGTGGGACACACCACACAGCGGGACACACCACACTGTGGGACACACCACACAGTGGGACACACCACACTGTGGACACACCACACAGTGGGACACACCACACCGTGGGACACACCACACTGTGGACACACCACACTGTGGGACACACCACACAGTGGGACACACCACACCGTGGACACACCACACAGCGGACACACCACACCGTGGGACACACCACACAGCGGGACACACCACACGTGGGACACACCACACAGCGGACACACACACTGTGGGACACACCACCACACAGCGGGACACACCACCACACCGTGGGACACACCACACCGTGGGACACACCACACAGTGGGACACACCACACAGCGGACACACCACACAGCGGGACACACCACACCGTGGGACACACCACACAGCGGGACACACCACACTGTGGGACACACCACACAGCGGACACACCACACCGTGGGACACACCACACAGCGGGACACACCACACCGTGGGACACACACACAGCGGGACACACCACACTGTGGACACACACACACAGCGGGACACACCACCACACCGTGGGACACACCACACCGTGGACACACCACACAGCGGACACACCACACCGTGGGACACACCACACAGGGGACACACCACACGTGGGACACACCACACTGTGGGACACACCACACTGTGGGACACACCACACAGTGGGACACACCACACTGTGGGACACACACACCGTGGGACACACCACACTGTGGGACACACCACACAGCGGGACACACCACACCGTGGGACACACACACAGCGGACACACCACACTGTGGGACACACCACACTGTGGGACACACCACACTGTGGGACACACCACACTGTGGACACACCACACAGTGGGACACACCACACGTGGGACACACCACACAGTGGGACACACCACACAGCGGGACACACCACACTGTGGGACACACCACACAGTGGGACACACCACACTGTGGGACACACCACACAGTGGGACACACCACACCGTGGGACACACCACACCGTGGGACACACCACACTGTGGACACACCACACTGTGGGACACACCACACAGTGGGACACACCACACCGTGGGACACACCACACAGCGGACACACCACACCGTGGGACACACCACACAGCGGGACACACCACACCGTGGGACACCCCACCGGACACACCACACTGTGGACACACCACCACACAGCGGGACACACCACCACACCGGGGAACACCACACCGTGGACCACCACACAGTGGGACACACCACACTGTGGACACACCACACGCGGGACACACCACACGTGGGACACACCCACACGGACACCCCCCCCCCCGTGGACCACCACACAGCGGGACACACCACACCGTGGGACACCACACAGCGGGACACACCACACTGTGGGACACACCACCACACAGCGGGACACACCACCACACCGTGGACACACCACACCGTGGACACACCACACAGTGGGACACACCACCACACCGTGGGACACACCACCACACCGTGGGACACACCACACCGTGGGACACACCACACAGCGGGACACACCACACTGTGGACACACCACACAGCGGGACACACACACAGCGGGACACACCACGCCGTGGGACACTGCCTTTGTGGGTTGTCGAAGTCAGAGCATTGAGGCATTGGTGCTCATCTCCTGTTTATTGCCCTTAGCCAGAGGTGCAAATTTCAAATTCCTATGGCGGGGGTTAGTCTACCCCATAGGACAACCACCGTTGATACCAAATGTGGTGCTCATTTTATCAACCCCGGAGGGTGGGACGATGGCGGCGTAAACCCCAAACTCGGGTTTGATCTCGCAACCTTGCGGCAGCCACTAGCGCCTCTCGGGCTACAGCAGAAGCAGCGTGGATCCGTTGGAGCAACGCGTACGAATCAAACACACGCCGAGAAGATCACCCAGAGACCTCTCGTCCTCTGCACCTGTCCAACCAGCAGTGTTTCGCAAGAGTCCGACCCGTGCACCGTGACCTCACCCAGGCCCCAACTCAGGGTCTTCGTCTCGCTCTCTCTGCTTTCTCTTTGACAGTCACTTTGGCCGTCATGAAGTCACGTGTAGATAAGCCAGGTAGAGTAGGCAGTTTTTTTTTTTATCCTTTATTTATCTTGTTGAAGACCCCGGTTGTGATCTTACTCGTGTTGTCGTCCTACACCCCCCCCTCCACTCCCCGCCCCCATCCTTGAGCACCATTGACCCCGCGGCCGCCACCCCGGTGCGCGTTCCTTCCCGCAGGAAGAACTTCCCGAGCCACACGCGCCAGGTGCTCACGGAGCACTGCAACGAGGTGTGGTTCTGCAAGTTCTCCAACGACGGCACGCGGCTCGCCACGGGCTCCAAGGACTCCACCGTCATCATCTGGCTGGTGGAGCAGGTGGGGGCCAGTTCTCAGTCCCCCCCCTTCCACCTTGTTGCGCTGAGGAAGTGTTTCCTGAGCGTGGCGCAGTATGGCCTGCGGGTCGCGGGCGTCTGTTAACTATCTCGCCTGGTTTACAGGAGGTCGTGGGTTCAATCCCGACCCTGACGCCTGCTGTATATTTGGGGTTTTGTGTGTCTCTCTCTCCCCGTGGTCACGTGGGTTTTTGTACGGGTCCAGTTTTTCCCTTCACATTTAGAATCAACTTGTGTTTAAGACTATTTGGCTACAACAAATGTCTACATGATGATAAGCCACTTAGTTCAGCTATCGTTGTGGCCAGGTCGGTTCTGAAAAAGAGGTATACAGCTCAGTGGGCCTTGCCGGGTAAAGTAAAAATTGTTTAGTGTTTAGTTTCGACTCACTCAATAATGAAAATACTAAGATAATTATTTAGGAAGGCGAATTACGATCATAGATCCCAATGGACCGTGTAGGACAGCCGGAAATTAACAGAATCGGGGTGAACGGCCAGAACTCGGCGAGTTGAAAGAGCCGAGTTCCCCCTATTTGTCTTTTCGTCAGTTGAAATAAGATGGGGCTTTACAGCTCAGTGGGCCTTACCTGGTCAAATAAAAAAGTAGTTTATAGTTTAGTTTAGTCTCCTCCCGCGCGCCGCCGGCGCTGAGCGGGCACGTGTGCGCGTGGCAGGAGAGCCATCAGCTCAAGGTGGCGCACACGCTGGAGGGACACACGTACGGAGTCTCCTACCTCGCATGGAGCCCGGACGACACGCACCTCATCGCCTGCGGGCCCGATGACTGCTCAGAGCTATGGCTGTGGAACACACAGGTGTGTGTGCGTGATGAGTGGTGGTGCAGTTGTGCTGCTGTGTGTGATGATGCGGTTGTGCGGTGGTGATGAGTGGTGGTGTAGTTGTGTTGTGGTGAGTGGTGTGTGGTTGTGTTGTGGTGGTGATGAGTGGTGTGTGGTTGTGTTGTGGTGGTGATGAGTGGTGGTGTGGTTGTGTTGTGGTGATGAGTGGTGGTGTAGTTGTGTTGTGGTGGTGATGAGTGGTGTGTGGTTGTGTTGTGGTGGTGAGTGGTGGTGTGGTTGTGTTGTGGTTGAGTGTGGTGTGGTTGTGTTGTGGTGATGAGTGGTGGTGTGGTTGTGTTGTGGTGGTGATGAGTGGTGGTGTGGTTGTGTTGTGGTGGTGATGAGTGGTGGTGTAGTTGTGTTGTGGTGGTGATGAGTGGTGGTGTGGTTGTGTTGTGGTGGTGAGTGGTGGTGTGGTTGTGTTGTGGTGATGAGTGGTGTGTGGTTGTGTTGTGGTGATGAGTGGTGTGTGGTTGTGGTGGTGAGTGGTGGTGTGGTTGTGTTGTGGTGGTGATGAGTGGTGTGTAGTTGTGTTGTGGTGTGATGAGTGGTGTGTGGTTGTGTTGTGGTGGTGAGTGGTGATGTGGTTGTGTTGTGGTGATGAGTGGTGGTGTGGTTGTGGTGGTGAGTGGTGGTGTGGTTGTGCTGTGGTGGTGGTGAGTGGTGGTGTGGTTGTGTTGTGGTGGTGAGTGGTGATGTAGTTGTGCGGTAGTGATGAGTGTGGTGTGGTTGTGTTGTGGTGGGTGGTGATGTGGTTGTGGTGATGAGTGTGGTTGTGTTGTGGTGATGAGTGGTGATGTGGTTGTGGTGATGAGTGGTGATGTGGTTGTGGTGATGAGTGGTGGTGTGGTTGTGTTGTGGTGGTGAGTGGTGATGTAGTTGTGCGGTAGTGATGAGTGGTGGTGTGGTTGTGTTGTGTTGTGGTGGTATGGTTGTGAGTGGTGGTGTGGTTGTGTTGTAGTGATGAGTGGTGATGTGGTTGTGTGGTGGTGATGAGTGGTGATGTGGTTGTGTGGTGGTGGTGAGTGGTGATGTGGTTGTGGTGATGAGTGGTGATGTGGTTGTGCTGTAGTGATGAGTGGTGATGTGGTTGTGGTGATGAGTGGTGGTGTGGTTGTGTGGTGGTGGTGAGTGGTGATGTGGTTGTGCTGTGGACGTTGCAGACCGGGGTGCTGCGTGTGAAGATGTCGCAGTCGCACGATGACAGCCTCGTGTGCGCCTCCTGGTTCCCGGACAGCCGTCGCTTCTGCACAGGCGGCCAGCGGGACAGTTCTACCAGTGTGTGAGTCGACGAGTCCGTTTGCGAGTCTGTGAGTTGGTGAGCGCGAGTCTGTGTGTGCGAGTCCACGAGTCTGTGTGTGCATCTGTGATTTTCCGCGCTCAGTTATACCGGTGCGAGTGTAGGTATTCCAGCCCTGCTGGTGCGGTGGCATATATATCATATACCCTGTACATATATCGTGTACGTATATCATGTATCGTGAACTTACATCCTATGTTTATATTCTGTGCGTGCATTGCGTACGTATAGCCTGTATGTATCAAGCAAACATAACATATATATGTTACGCAAACGTCGATAATGCGTACCTATATGTCGTGTACTAGAATAAGCGCGTATGTATACCTTGGTATAGTAGCATGGAAGGAGGAGCACTTTGTGCCTTGACGGAGAGATGAAGTTTGATTTCCGCCGGCGGCCTTTCAGGCCAGTGGTAAGTGGCGGCGGTGTGCGCTGTCACGTAGCGCGATGCGCTTTGAGTCGTCGCCCGTCCGCGGGCGGCCTGCGTAGTCGCTCGTTGCGAGCTGCATAGTTGCATTGACGCCGATTGGCGTGCACTCGCCCCGGCGCGACAGGCACCCGATCACAAAGACACCCTCATCGTGACAACGACCCTGACATGACGATCCTTGTTATTTGTTCGATTGTCCGCGCACGACAGGACCTGAACGGGACGGTGCTGGAGTCGTGGCAGGGCGTGCGCATCCAGTGCGTTTGGTGCTCTGCCGACGGGAAATCCGTGCTGGCATCAGACACGCACCAGCGCATCTGCAGCTACAACTTCGAGGACGTCACGGACCGGGCCTTGTGGGTACCCCCCGCCTCCCCGTCCCACCACCACCACCCACTCTCTCCTCCTCCTCTCGGTACCCCATTGCCATCATTCGTAGCCTCAATGCGGAGTCCTAATGTATACAAGTGGAAACTTAGAAACCGTCTCTCTGGTCTGTGATGGTGGGTGGGTGGATATGTGGGTGGGAGCGGTAGTGTAGCGGCTGGAGCACTGTGCTACGAACCCCGCGACCTGAGTTGGATTCCCGCTCACGGTCAACACCAGTGACGATTATCTGAACCTAGGTCCACTTAGCCTCAAATGAGTACCTGGTGCGGTGTGTAAACATCGGGAGACAAAGGCGACCGGGCATGGTGTTGGCCACCCACCCCCTCGTGTGCCGTGCTGTTCATGCTATACGGTGGGGGGGGGGGCTTTGTGTGCGTTTATGGCAGTGTTTGTATATGGCTGTGTGGTGAGGGTGTCTGTGTTAGTGTGTAAGTGTGTGCATGAGATAAAACTACTTTCTGTGTGTGAATGTGCATCTGTAATTGTGCTTTAGTGGCTACTCTTCATTGGCCATACGAGAATAATAAAATGGCTTTGATGTATGTGGCATTTATTTCACATCGTACGTACCCAGCTGTCCTAAAAACTGTTCGACAGAAATTAGTTTTTAATTTAGATTTAAAAGTGCGTATAGCTCCATTGGCTTCCTGATATATCGGAAGAGCATTCCAGACGGCTGCAGGTGCAGTGACCATCTATGTTCGATGGCTCGCTAAAGTCCACTGTGAGGATGATGATCTCTGCACCGCGGTTATTGCAGTCCAAGCTGAATCCCGCATGGCTTGTGAGATCTGACGAGAGAATGGGCTCATTCGTTCATCACCATCGTCATTCGTTGCTGGACGGGCGTCGCGCCTCGCACACAAACGTAACCCAAGTCCCACGGCGCTGGCAGAGTGAACTCACAACTGAACCGACCACGGCACGTGGGCAGCAGCAACACATGAACTTGGTCACACGTGGTTTCCAAGACGACCGCGCGATTTGGTCCTCGCATGTGTGACCACCGTGCGTGCAGAGGGTTATCGCAGGCACCGAGGACCTACATTGCTGGGCAGCACTGGCAGCAAAACCCATCGTTGTACTGTACCGTACTCCCGCATCCATGCTCTCCTCGCCTTCGCCAACCCGCACCGAGCGGCATGGTGGATCGCGGTCAAAATTACCGCCACGGTGCGACGGAGGGAGGGTCCTTTCCCTGCCGGGAAGTGACTGAATGGGGCTGCGCACTTGGTCGGTGCCACCGGGTGGGATGCTCGCTGCGGGTGTAGCGTCGTAAAAACCGCCGGCCGTGGTGACGCCGGAGACATGCGCGACGGAGGCTGTGTCTGCTGTGCACGCAGGATCCAGGAGGACCACCCCATCATGACCTTCAGCGTCTCCAAGGATGACCGGCTGGCACTAATCAACGTGGCCACACAGGTGAGCGTGCCAGCGGTGTCATCTTCCCTCCTCACCCCTCCCCCTCCTCACCCCTCCTCCATCTACCCACCATCCTCCTCCTCCTCCTCCTCCTCCCGTTTCCACAGAGGTCGCTGTCCAGTGACGTTCGAAGTGGGCACCCGACACCGCCCAGAGTGTAAATGCAGAGGACAGGTACAGACTAGAATGGGTGCTGTAGAGGAGGAGGATTGCCCTCTGGGCAGACTGGAGGGAGGATTTGGAACACTGAGTTTTGCACGCGATGACGCTGTGTGGCCTGGCTGAGCCGAGTCTGCATGCAGAAGGCAAGGGGGAAACCGGTTCTCACTTCGTGCCGAGACAAGACGCACAGCAGTGTGCCCGAGTAGGAAATGCGTACTTGTGTTGTGCGTGTTTATACTGCGATGTGGGGAACGGTGGCGTAGTTGTTGGCCCACTGCGCTACAAACCCTGCAACCCGAGATCGACTCCCGCTCACGGCCAATAAACGGTAGTCTGAACCTTTTCCTAGGCATCTCCGAGGCTTACTCGGCCTTAAAATGCGTACCTGGATTGATGTGTGAAATGTCAGCACTGGGGATACAAAGGCGACCGTGCATGGTCCTAGCCACGCTAACCCCTCATGAGCCGGGCCAGCCTTCATAGTTGCGACTCGCTAACAGAACTTGCCTCAACAGTCTTAAAGGATATACAGGGATCTTTTGGGTTTGTACGAAACAGCACTAAAAGCGCTCATACATTTGTATTCATGGCGATGCATTCCCGACAAGGTTATTCCGTTCGTATGAGAAATATGAGGGCTACATTGAGGTATTGATTATAGCGCTCATATACAGATGGTAAATATTATTTCCTAAATACAAATAATTTATTTTAATTACATCATTGAGTACAGTACATCATATTTACTAATATAATTACAGCTCCCCACCACTGCCGCTACGCTCCGAGGCTCAGATCATTCTCAGAGAAGAGCTCCAGAACCTGTCCCCGGTCTAAAACCCTGTGGGGATAATCGAATCGCGGGGTGGGCTCTGGTTGGCTGAGAGCCTGTGTGCGTCGCTCTCATTGGCTGAGCGGACGGTGGGGCGAGGTGACGTTTTCTCGGCCGGCGCTGCTGCGCGCTCTCACTTGTAAGTACTGTCTAGATTTTTTTAATGACATTTTTCTAGGTAATAATTTTCTCCAGGACAAAGAGCGCTATAACAAATCAGCTGTCCACGTGATTGCGCTAAGCGAGGTCTGCCTGTACTGGTAGTGCAGTGGTTCTACTTCGATGCCTGCCGCTCTGGTGTCCTCCCACAGGCTGAAAACATCTTTATATATAGAGGACTGCAGAGCGTCGGCAGTTGTTGGCGGCAGCTCACCGTGTAGCTGCCATCTGACTTGTCTGATCCCTCCTGCCTCCAAGTCGCGTGACAAGTTGACACTATTATTAACAACTGAAAATTATCTGAACCGGTTCTGGGCCTCCCCTATGGTGACTCAGCCTTATAAAATGAATACCTGGTACAGGGCGTAAAAATATGTATTACTGTCCTGGCCGGGAGTATTGCTGGCCACCCACCCACCCCATCGTGTGCTGTGCCGGTCTTTTATAGGTCTTCGCTAACGGCACTTGCCCCTACAGTCTGTTGAAGGCATTGCGCAGGATCTTTGTGCCCTGGTACACACGCTCGTGCATATACACTTGCGTGCGTGTCCCGCGCGTGCGTGTGCGTGTGCGTGTACGTGTGTGCAGGGTGTGCACCTGTGGGACCTTCATGAGCGCGCGCTCGTCAGGAAGTACCAGGGCATCACACAGGGCCTCTACACTATCCACTCGTGCTTTGGGGCCCCAACGAGGACTTTGTGGCGAGCGGCAGTGAAGGCAGGTCCCGGCATGGTGGATACACGGAGGGGGGGGGGGGGTCATCGCCCCTCCCCTCTCCACCCCCCAGGGGCCGGGGGTGAGTGTGCTCGCGTGGACTGACATTGTGGGGAGCGGTAGGGTAGCGGTTAGCGCATTTCACTACGAACCTGGCGACCCGAGTTCGACTCCCGCTCGCGGCTAGCATCAGTGATTATTTGAACCGGCCCTGGGCCGCTCTTAGGTCATTTCAGCCTCAAATGAGCACCTGGTGCAGTGTGTAAACATCACTACTAGGGAGATAAAGGTGGCCCGGCGTGGTGTTGGCCACCCACCCCTGGTGTGCCATGCCAGCCTTCATTGGTGCTCACAGCTCTTGCCCCAATAGTCTGTTAAGGCTAGATGGGGGATCTTTGTCTTTGCTGATATTGTGGATAGCGGTGGCACGTAATGGTTATCCCAGATGCCCCGAATTCGATTTTCGCTCATGTCTAATATCAGTGCTGAATAACTGAACCTTATCGTGGACGTACCCAAGTTTGACTCATCCTTAAATGAATACCTGGTACTGTGTAAACGTCAACGCTGGGGACACAAAGGTGGCTGGGCGTGGTGCTGGCCACACCGCCTCGTGTGCCGTTGCAGCCTTCACGGGTGCTGCTCCCCAACAGCACTTGCCCCGACGCCTATACGGGGTGGGGGGATCTTTGTCTTTGTACGTGCGCACAGACCACAAGGTGTACGTGTGGCATCGCAAGCAGGAGCAGCCGGTGGCGGTGCTGGCGGGGCACACGCGCGCAGTCAGCTGCGTCAGCTGGAATCCGCGAGTGCCCTCCATGCTAGCCAGCGCCTCGACGACGGCACCGCGCGGGACACGCACGCAAGTGTATATGCACGAGCGTGTGTACCAGGGCACAAAGATCCTGCGCAATGCCTTCAACAGACTGTAGGGGCAAGTGCCGTTAGCGAAGACCTATAAAAGACCGGCACAGCACACGATGGGGTGGGTGGGTGGCCAGCAATACTCCCGGCCAGGACAGTAATACATATTTTTACGCCCTGTACCAGGTATTCATTTTATAAGGCTGAGTCACCATAGGGGAGGCCCAGAACCGGTTCAGATAATTTTCAGTTGTTAATAATAGTGTCAACTTGTCACGCGACTTGGAGGCAGGAGGGATCAGACAAGTCAGATGGCAGCTACACGGTGAGCTGCCGCCAACAACTGCCGACGCTCTGCAGTCCTCTATATATAAAGATGTTTTCAGCCTGTGGGAGGACACCAGAGCGGCAGGCATCGAAGTAGAACCACTGCACTACCAGTACAGGCAGACCTCGCTTAGCGCAATCACGTGGACAGCTGATTTGTTATAGCGCTCTTTGTCCTGGAGAAAATTATTACCTAGAAAAATGTCATTAAAAAAATCTAGACAGTACTTACAAGTGAGAGCGCGCAGCAGCGCCGGCCGAGAAAACGTCACCTCGCCCCCACCGTCCGCTCAGCCAATGAGAGCGACGCACACAGGCTCTCAGCCAACCAGAGCCCACCCCCCGCGATTCGATTATCCCCACAGGGTTTTAGACCGGGGACAGGTTCTGGAGCTCTTCTCTGAGAATGATCTGAGCCTCGGAGCGTAGCGGCAGTGGTGGGGAGCTGTAATTATATTAGTAAATATGATGTACTGTACTCAATGATGTAATTAAAATAAATTATTTGTATTTAGGAAATAATATTTACCATCTGTATATGAGCGCTATAATCAATACCTCAATGTAGCCCTCATATTTCTCATACGAACGGAATAACCTTGTCGGGAATGCATCGCCATGAATACAAATGTATGAGCGCTTTTAGTGCTGTTTCGTACAAACCCAAAAGATCCCTGTATATCCTTTAAGACTGTTGAGGCAAGTTCTGTTAGCGAGTCGCAACTATGAAGGCTGGCCCGGCTCATGAGGGGTTAGCGTGGCTAGGACCATGCACGGTCGCCTTTGTATCCCCAGTGCTGACATTTCACACATCAATCCAGGTACGCATTTTAAGGCCGAGTAAGCCTCGGAGATGCCTAGGAAAAGGTTCAGACTACCGTTTATTGGCCGTGAGCGGGAGTCGATCTCGGGTTGCAGGGTTTGTAGCGC